>OVAY01002135.1:0-20672 GCA_900406395.1 Kernera saxatilis | reverse complement strand
GTGTCTTCAGCAGGTTTGGATCTTGGAGTGAGATATTAAAGTTTGGAAACAAGGTTATGAACACTGTTCCCTCATTTAATGTCGTTTGTACCATTCCGATGCAAGCTTGTTGATATGACTTCAGTCTTGAGTCGATCAATGCTATTCTTGCTACGACTGGCAGGCCTTTTCGAGCATGTAAGGTCAAACCAATTCGTACTACCCCAAAGTGCAGGTGAGTGTATCCATTCTGCATCCACAACCTTGGAAGGTTCTCCGAGATAGTGAGTGATATGAATTGCTCTTCTTCAGTGGCTGGAATCTGGCAAGAGGAGAATTTGCTGGGCTGGACATACTCTAATACTTTCTTCTTAANTTCTTCTTAGGGGGTGGACGGATGAATTCACGAACACCTTGAACCGAGAAAGGACTTGGTTTCTTGGCGAAGTACTCATAAGGATTGACAAGTGGAAGTGTTGTTTCAGGCAGTTGATCTCCTGGAATATACTCGATTTCATAGAGAGAATTGATGCTAGATAAAGAAGAGGAAGATGAACGAGATCTGGTTTTAGGAAGAGTAGAAATTGCAAAAGGAGAATCTAAAGATGAAGAGCTTGAAGGATTTGAAAGAGACATGTTCAGAAGGTGTTTCCCAGAACATTCAAAACAATCATTCATAAACAAAGATTCATTCAATCATAACATAAGTCTTAGGCTCTGATACCAAATCTAGAGGTGGAGCTTCTGGCAGTCGTATTGACTAAGTCGTGTTGACAGACGAGGGTCTAATAGTTCCAGGTAAAGGGGAGCAATTAAGCGGCACTTCCGGCCTTACGGGCTCAACCCACTGTTAGGAAACTACTTCGCCCAAGAATGTCGTATTGACCGTCGTGTTGATTGCCGGAAGCTTCAACTAAAGAAGCGGAATAGGACCTCGACTTATGAATGAGAGAAAGAACCAGAGCTTATGAAGATGTCAAGAAGTCTGGAAAACTAAAGTGTTTAGAGAGACATGTCTAGAGAGAAATTTTAGAGAGAGGTTTTTATTTATTTTCTTGATGTCTTTTACAAAGGGGGAGAGCACACATATTTATAGGTGGAGAGTAAGCTTGCTGACATACGCGCTTACCTCATTATTTAGAGCGATCACATAATCGCTTACATCATACTTACCTATGCGCTGACACAAGCGCTTACATTATTTATAACACACTTAATTAAACACATTTAATACGTAGATTAACACCTTAATGATCCATTTCGAACTCGAGCATATGCTCGTCACAGCAACTGTAGTGATCATCTGGGCATGCGTACGTTGGCTCAGGCTCCTCAAACTCTTGCTCAGTGTTCATGCTGGTCTTGAACTTTTCTTCGATGTCTTCGATGTTTATGTCGTCCTCTGGAAGTTGTGCGTCCTGGAAGTATTCTTGCGGACATTCAGAAGATGATGAGATCTGTTTACTCTGTCTTGATGTGTCTTCTTGATAACTCCGTATTGTTGCGTTTTGTTGATTTATCATGAAATGTTGCAGGTCTTCGTCGAGGCTCACAAGATAATCAACTGGATAGTAGCTCCAATTAGGCTTGAATGGTATGGGAAAAGCTTGTCTGGTATTGTTGAGGTGAAAAACGTGGATTTGGAATTCTTCAAATGCTTCATTGTCTCGAACTTTGAAATCTAGTCGAATGCCTCTAGGATAGTCTTTGTGATGGATAAGGGTTGGTAGTGCAACGTTTGTTCTCTTAAGCATGGAGACACGAGCGCATTGTGAGATCACCAATGAACATCTTGTAAGCCTTGGCGAAGACGATCAGAGCCTCTGCGGAGATCAAAATCTACCGAGGATCCTATCGTCTTCGCCAAAGTTTGCGAGATGTTTATTGTCGATCATGATGTGCTCGTGGCTCCATACTTAGGAGAACAAACACGACACACTTCAGAAATGCAATATCTTCGCCACAATGCCTCACACTTTCACCTTCAATTTCCTTCTGGACGTTGTCTCCAAGGACGATTTCCTAGTCGCCATTGATTTCGGCTTCATGACCATGCCCCATCTCAATGGTGGAGTATAGACGTATTCGCCCAAAGTTGTGATAAGAACTATGGTGGTTAGTGGCATTGGAATGTATGGGTGCCCACTGCAGACGTAGACATGGTCGGGCGCATGGCTGCCTGCAGCTGGTGACGTAGAGGGTGAAGCTGAGAAAAATAGAGCAAACAACAATGGAAATTGAAGTATGGATAAGGTTTAGGTTGTAATTGTATGTCTTTTGGAATTAGGTGTAGTCTTTTTTTTTATATATATTAATGTTATGGTTGGTGGCGGTTATTGAGAGAAGGATATTTATAGATTTTAAAAAATTTAAGAATCCACTGTCATTAGTTCATGGATTCTCAATTATTTCTTAGTAAAATCCAATTATTGGTTTGAAGAAAAAAAAATTAATGCAAATCTATTACAATTAATGATAATCAATAAAAATATTTGAAAATAATTAATGACAAATTTGGTAAATACCTGAAATATTTTAAAATCAGTCAACTCTACACAAATTTTCTTCCCACTAATCAATGACAATCCATAAAAATAGTTGAAAAAAACTAATGACAAAATGATAAATGCCTAAAAACATTTTAAAATCTCTCTATATTTAAAATCAGTCAACTCTACACAAATTTTTATTTTACTGGTACATGACAATCAATGATAATTCATAAATATATTTTAAAATAATTAAAGAAAAATTTGGTAAATGCCTAAAAACATTTTAAAATCTCGCTGTATTTAAAATCAGTCAACTCTACCCAAATTCTTCTCCCACTAATGTAAATCCATCAGAATAAATGATAATCCATAAAATTATTTGAAAAATTATTCAAATCTCTACATTTATAATCAGTCAACATCGATCGACTATATGTTATATGCTTTGTTATGGGTATCTCAAATCCAAACTCCTTTTTCAATGTCATAATCACCTCCAGAGTGTCCAAATTATCCAACACAAGCTCTGGCCCAACATAAATTTGGGCCCTTGGTCAAAAATGGGCCAAACAAAATATTTGGACATTTTATTACTTGAAAAATTTTGAAATTTTTTTGAATATTTTGTTAAAATCTGGACCATTTTATAAATAAATTTTAAACTATTTTTTTTTTTATAATTATAAGTGCCACTTTTAAAGAATAGCATTTGGAAAAATTTGGACCATTTTATTAAAACTTTCGGAGGGTCTTTTTTTACTGTAATTTTTTTTAAAAAAAATAGTCCTCTGTCCACCATATTTGGATCGGGCCTATCCGAACCTAAATCATTGTTAAAATGTGTCTTTGGTGTCACCTAAAATACTATGAATTGCACTTAACTTTTATTGAATCATATTTATACGATCATAGTTTTTTTGGATTATTACCCTTACTCTTGTAATTGTTTGCAATATACTAATCATAATTTATCATCAAATAGAAATAAGTCCGACAAGATTAAAACAAGTTATACTATATATCAACCAAAATATATTAAGTTTTTAAATAAGATATAATATATCAACATAATTTGCTACTTAAAGCCGTCATGGGTGAGCAAATTTTGTCTTCCTGTTTAAGCAAAAGTAAACAATTAGAAATTAATAAAGCAATAATTAACAATGTAGGTATACAATACGCCTTTAGAGTTGCAAAGACAGATTACCTTCATTCATACAGCCTTGTATTGTAAAGAAGGGTAGTTAACGTTTAAACCAAAAAAAAAAAGTAAAAAAAAAAGAAGGGTAAATCATTTTCACCTCTCCAAAATGATCAATGCATCCATCCTTATATATAGCTTTCAGAGTTCACAACAAAATATTCATCTCTCTTTTTTTTCTTTCTAATTATTCTTTTGCCAACAATTTTTTTCGAGACGTGCTTTTTCTTAATAAGCAAACCTAAACCAACCGATGCTTAAGGTTTTAGTAATCCATTGCTCTATCTTTCACTCTCTCAGCTTTCTCCTAACCACAATGAGTTCTAGCAAATCTTCCTCCAAAGCTTCCTCCAAAACTTTCTCCAGTTCCTCAACTTAATAAGTCACTGTAATATGGGACTATGAAAATGCTTGGATCCCGGAAGGCTATCCACTTAACCGTCTTAAATGGTCTATTGATGCGGCTCTGAATATGTACAATCCAAATTATGTTGTACAGAAGAAGCTCATCGCGATCGGACCTAGCATCAGAACTAAAGCTACAACGATTAAAAGACTAAAAGATGATATCAAATTAAAACCAATCCCATCAAATAACTTGCGGTGTGATGGTGAAAGTTGTGAAAGTTTCGTCGTTCATCATCAATGGATCACCCAAGGTAAAAAGTTTCTCAAATACTTTTTAGTGTTTTGCTAAGAATTTTCATGTTTAGATTGAAATTGCGTTCTTTTTATTATTATTTTTTTTCTTCCAGAACAATTGATGAGGAAAACTGATGTTGCTGATGTGCATATAACCAAAACTATCCTTTTGAGGGTAATGGATAATAGAGAGAGAATTTTGCTCATTTCGGGAGACATTGATTTTTTGAATTCATTTAAAATTGGTGCACAAATATGTATTCATAATGGTAGCGGTACTTCAGAATTCGAGAAACGGTTTCGGTAGACATGACAAAGCAACTTGGCTTTGGAAATCAGAAGTGGATCCTCAGAATACTATGGTATATGGAGGTCAACCTATGTGGCGTGAAGGTAAAGTAGATTAATATATTTTGCAGTTAATAATATGTTATAACATGAATTCTAATATTTTTATTATTTTTTTTCAGGATGAACTTATTATTATTGTGGTACTCTCTTTTAGATTTACTCTCATTTGTTATGTTTCTTTTGAGAACTTCTGAGCGCTTCATTCTCTCTTTTGTTGTGTTGATGTGTTGTGTGTTGGTGTGTTGTATTGAGAACACCTGAATAACATCGTCCGAGTAGTTTATGTATTGAAGAATAATTTATCCTTTTTTGGTTATTCATCTCTTTTTATTTGAACAAGTTTATGTATTTAAAGTAAGGTTGATATAAATTGCTCTTAATTACATGTCAAATCTGAGAAGATCATCTCTCGTTATTTACATTTGAAGAATAAATAATGAAACAATATAGAAAGAATCAGTGAAAATGAAAAGATTTTAGTTGGCCAATATGCAAGGATTTTAGTTGATGTTCTCTGGCTCCTAAAGCCTTGGCCAACTAAAATCTTTTCATTTTCACCGATTCTTTCTATATTGTTTCATTCTTTATTCTTAGAGTGTAAATAATGAGAGATGATCTTCTCAGATTTGACATGTAATTCGGTGCAATTTGTATCAATCTTACTTTAAATACATAAACTTGTTCAAATAAAGGGAGATGAATAACCAAAAAATGATAAATTCTTATTCAATACATAAACTACTCGGACGATGTTATTCATGTGTTCTCAATACATCACACCAACACACAACATAGCAACACATCAAAAGAGAGAATGAAGCACTCAGAAGTTCTCAAAACAAACACAACAAATGAGAGTTAAACTAAAAGAGAGTACCACAATAATGATAAGTTCATCCTAAAAAAATAATGAAAACATTAGAATTCATGCTATAACATATTATGAAGTGCAAAATATATTAATCTACTTTACCTCCATGCCACATAGGCTGACCTCTATATACCATAGTATTCTAAGGATCCACTTCTGATTTTCAAAGCCAAGTTGTTTTGGCATGTCTACCGAAACTGTTCTTCGAATTCTGAAGTACCGTTACCATTAAGAATACATCTTTGTGTACCAATTTTGTACCGAATTTAGAAAATCAATGTATACCGAAATGAGCAAGATTCTCTCCCTATTGTCTTTTACCCTCAAAAACATAGTTTTGATTATATGCATATCAGCAACATCAGNTTTTTTTTTTTTTTTTTAATTTTTTTTTTTTTTCCCCAAAAAATTTTTTGGAAAAAAAAAAAAAAAAAAAAAAAAGAACGCAATTTCAATCCAAACATGAAAATTCTTAGCAAAACACTAAAAAGTATTTGAAAAACTTTTTACCTTGGGTGCTCCATTCATGATGAACGACGAGACTTTCACAACCTTCACCATCACACCACAAGTTATTTGCTGGGATTGGTTTTAATTTGATATCATATTTTAGTCTCTTAATCGCTGTAGCTTTAGTTCCACTGTCAGGTCCGATCGCGATGAGCTTCTTATGTACAACTTAATTTGGATTGTACATTTTCAGAGCCGCATCAATAGACTCTTTAAGACGGTTAAGTGGATAGCCTTTCGGGATCCAAACATTTTCATAGTCTCATATTACAGTGACTTGATAAGTTGAGGAATTGGAGGAAGCTTTAGAGGAAGCTTTGGAGGAAGATTTGTTATAACTCATTGTGATTAGGAGAAAGTTGAAAGAGTCAGAGCTAGAGCAAGGGATTACTAAAACCTTAAGCATAGGTTGGTTTGGGTTTGCTTACTAAGAAAAGCACGTCTCGAAAAGAATTGCTGGCGAAAAAATAGTTAGAAAGAGAAAGAAGAGAGATGAACATTTTGTTGTGAACTCTGAAACTATATATATAAGGATGGATGCATCGATCATTTTGGAGAAGTGAAAATGATTTACCCTTCTTTTTTCTTTATTTTTTTTTTTGGTTTAAACGTTAACTACCCTTCTTTACGATACAAGGCTGCATGAATGCAGGTAATATTCCTTTGCAACTCTAAAGGCGTATTGTATCCCTACATTGTTAATTATTGTTTTATTAATTTCTAAATGTTTACTTTTGTTCTAACAGGAAGACTGACTTTGTTCACCCATGACGGCCTTAAGTAGCAAATTATGTTGATATATTATATCTTATTTAAAAACTTAATATATTTTAGTTGATATATAGTACAACTCGTTTTAATCTTGTCAGGCTTATTTTTATTTGACGATAAATTCTGATTAGTATATTGCAAACAATTACAAGAGTAAATGTAATAATCCAAAAAAACTATGATCGTATAAATAGGAGGATCAACATAATTATACTGATCCAAGTCGAATTGGATACATTTTTTTTAATTGTATATTAAAATTTCTAAATCAGGACCAACACTCTTTTCCGATAAGATTGGCCTATTTTTTAATGTTCCATAAAACCTAATCAAATCTATTTTATTAATATATCTATCATTACTCACTTCTCAACCGTTGATATATGATATTAAAGAAACATGAAACCCCATCTATTTTAATATAAATTATATATTTGTATGATTTATACTTAAAAGAGTAATAAATATTTCATGTGTGCTGCCAAACAAACAATCATAGAGTAGTAAGAGGCAGTAAAAAATAAAAAGTTAAAAAAATAACGTGACAGATAATTGAGATCAAATGACTATAGTACGAATCTGATCAAACGTAAAGCGAATGGGGAAGATGCCGCGCGATGTTGAATTTCTTTGCAACTAGATCTTGTCCCCTTGCAACCTTCCTTTTCACGATCAGGGACATATAATTGATA
Organism: Kernera saxatilis; assembly: GCA_900406395.1. Taxonomy (NCBI): domain Eukaryota; kingdom Viridiplantae; phylum Streptophyta; class Magnoliopsida; order Brassicales; family Brassicaceae; genus Kernera; species Kernera saxatilis. Next base: position 13,163 of record OVAY01002135.1, on the reverse strand, counting down.
CAATACCCATGTATAGCTCCCGGATACTCCTCATTTATTGACCTTAATAAGCTTTGGTTTCTGTCAAAAACAAAAACCAATTTCTTATTATCAGGTATAATGGTTTTCAACGTCTTGAAAAACCATACCCAACTTTCATAATTTTCACTATCAACTACACCAAACGCAATGGGATAATGGTGATGATTAGGATCCTGAGCTGTGGCAAAAATAAGCACACCACCACGTCCAGTTTTAATATGAGTAGCATCCACAATGAGCACTTTCCTCATGGCTTGAAACCCTTCAATGCATGCTCCCAAAGCGACGAATAGGTACTTGAACATTTTTCTTTCATCTAATACCACACTTGTTTGTGTACAAGGATTTCTTTGCTCTAACATGTACAAATAGGAATACAGATTCTTATAACTCTCTTCTAGATTACCACGCACGTTATTAATAGCTTCATTTTTCCCTCTCAATGCAGTAGCATACGAAATGGTCATACCAAGTTTTCCTTGAACCAAAGAGATGATACTTTTAGGAGTTAGTGTCTCGAATTGACCTGGATAATCGTCATTAAGATGCAACTAATCGTGATGTGCCTTTTCTTCTGTTGCCACTTGTACTCGCACTGGCCCGTGAGCATGTATGCATCCTGTTGTATGTTTTAACCGAGAAAAAAGTTGCATCCTTATGCTTAGTGGCTCGTATAGCCCATTTACAACCATCGTTTGCTGCACGACATTTTACCTCGTACCGCTTCTTATCTGATTGTTTTATAGTGATCCCAAAACAATTATGATGTGAAGCTTTATCAATTATATCTTGCAATTCCTTTTTACTTCCAAATTCTTGATGTACTTCAAGTCCCATACCATCTTTCCATTCACGATGTTCTTTTTCTTCTACAGCAGCTGGGAAATCCACACCGTCTTCCCATGCATCATGCATATCGAGACCATTCTCCAGATCGTCGTTCTCCACATCGTCATTCGACACATCGTCATCTGATCCATCCATTACATCATCATTCGCATCATCATCTATATTCTCCATCGGCTCATACATAGTAAGGACACCTTCATTAACTACGTCATTAGGATGCTTCGCGCCATAATTTATACCAAACGAATTTCCCGGCTCCACTCTTGAGAGTTGCTCGCTCAACTGATTTATTCTCGAATCTTTGATGATCTCTACATGCAAAACACTTCTACGTTTCCGTTTATCCAACGCCGATAGATATATACCAACGTCCTCATCATCGTCAACAAAATATTCCGACGTAGGGTTTACCAACACTGTATGGTAACTCAATTTCAGATTCGTCGTTGATTCATCTATCCTTATCTTCTTACATATTCTACCCACTAACAACGAATAAGTTATCTCCTCCATTGATGTCGTAAACTGTATACCATACACACGCTTTTCTCCGCAATCAAAATGTATGATTGTCTCCATTGTCGATTTTTTTTTTTTCATTTTCGTTTGTTTCATTAAGGATAAAAATTGAGTATCTCATATTTTTTTCACTCTTTGAGGAGGTTTCCAGCAATTCATCCAATGAGATCATTCCACATCATTAACGTATCTTGATGGGGCTTCGTCTGAACTTTTCGCCACCGAATCTCTATCGTGCGGAGCCCAGACATTAGAGATTTTTCAACTTTGCCACATACTTTCACTTAATTGCATTTATATCTCAAAAGATACTGAAATTTGGTAAACCAAAACCGAATCAAATTCCTAACCGGTAGGTAATGGGTTAATTCATGGACGTACCACGTACACGTACGTATCACAGATCATCTTGGTTTAATGTCAATTTTCAAATCTGAAGTGAATAGTTTTACCTTAAAGTGACGTCACAAGCAAAGTTGTGCCTTCTACCCATTCCACCAATGTTATTAATGTCCGAGTATTAATGTTCAAAAATAACATGGAACATCATCATATACAAACTAAAAAGTGAAGACACTAAGATTGATTGACTGTCTTTACCATATGGTCTTTATAATTTTCATTTTCTTGCTATTAAAAATAATATTAGTTGTTTTCTTTTTAATAAAATTGAATTACTTTGATTTTATTTAACTTACAATTTGTTTTACTAACAACTTCTACTACTAAAATTAATTATTAATTATTTAAATTAAAAAAAAAATCATCTTGTTTTTTGTGAAAATAAATGAATTAGTTTTACATAAATTATTTATCGACAAGGATCAAGACACATTATTGTTAATTTTTACAAAAATAAAATCATTTTGTATTTTGGGAAAAAAAATATTTTAGTATTACATAAATTATATTGAAAGAAATTTAGTATGTAATTAATTAAATTAATAATTTTTAATTAAATTTAATAGCTTGTTAAAATTTAAAGCCCTCTTGTGTTAAGACATGAACAAATAATATTTTTTGTAGTCTTGATTAATAGAGGACATAGGATTTGGAATTTGGTAATTCACAAGACTGAAGAAAAAGGAAGAAGTATAGACTCTATATCTTATATAATATAATAAATATTATTAATTATTGCCTTCGATTGAAAGTGAGTTCCTATCAAAAGTGTGAATGGACACGTTGAAAAAGAAGAGATAAGAGATGTGAAGAAGAGTGAGAGTTCTTACTAGAATGGCCAGCCATGAGGAGACTAAGAAGATAGAGAGCCATAGCAGCCATGGATGGAGTGCAGAAACACAAATGTCACTGTTGACTTGATGAAAGAGAAAGGGAGATAGATAGAGAGATTTCTCTTCCGATATTGTTAGAGAGGAAGAAGAAGAATAGAGAGAGAGAGAGTGTGTTTGTGTACAAGTAGACACTAGTGTACTACTGCACTGAGATTGAGAGTGACTACTTGTTCCGTGACTCTTGTTTTTTCTCTAGCCCTTCTTGAGTCAGCTTTTTCATTATTGTAGCTCTCTGTGTGAACTCGTAAGCACCTTTTTCGAAATTTAAAATTAAAACAAACATTGTGAATTGTGATGCTTATAAAAAAAAAGAACTAAAGAGAAAACTCGACTACATAAGATTAAAAAAGTAATTAGTGAACCACAATGTAAACAATTTAATTAGGATGTGGTTTACATTGTGGTTCACTAATTATTTTAATAACTGATAAAAGTTTATATATACTTAAAGATTTTTAAGTTTTTAACATTTCTTATCCAACAAAAAAAAAACAACAACATTAATACTTTTTTTTTTTTTTTATCAAACACATATATACTTTTTTTAATTTTCTAAAAAAATTGTAATGAATGGCAGTTGACTAATTTCAAATTAGGATAATATCATTACAAATATCCAAATTTATAATTTAACAATTTAGCCACCAAATTTTAATTTTTTGACACATAAACTTTTTTTGTTTTTTTATTTTTTTGTTTTTAATTTTCTTTTTTTTCTCTCTCACATTCTCTCTCTTTTCTCTCTCACATTCTCTCTCTTCTCTCCTTTTCTCTCTCTTTCTCTCCTTTTCTCTCTCTTTCTCTCCTTTTCTCTCTCTTTCTCTCCTTTTCTCTCCTTTTCTCTCTCTCCCTCATGCTCTTTTTTTTTTTTCATCTCTCTCTCTCTTACTCTTTCTCTTTCTCTCTCTCCCTCACGCTCTCTTTTTTTTTTTTTATCTCTTTTTCTCTCTCTCTCTCACTCTCACTCCCTCACATAATTCTCTCTCTTTTCGAAATTCTCTCCTTTTTTATTTTTTAAATTCTTTTCTTTTTTTTTATCTCTCTCATAATTGTTGCTTTAAAAATAGATTCAATGTGTCTTGATTGAGAAATTAGAATTCGAGATTGGAAAATTCGATGTGCTTTGAAATTTGAAAAATCCACTATTATGTTTATGTGTAACTTTCTATTCATGTATATAACTAAGTCTGTATAATAGTTAACTATTTATAAAAAAAATTATATAATCACACAAATAGTTAGATATAGTTATTATATAAATAATTAATTAATAGTTTCTCTATAAATAGTTAACTATACTTATCGAGTTACTATCAATAACTATATGTAACTATATATAAAATTATCAACTATACGTAAAAAAAACTGATTTGGTTTAGTATGATTAGTAATTGTAATCAACTATTTGTTAAATTTTAAACTATTTATAACTTTTAAGTTTTCATATAGTTAACTATATTTATATAATCGTTAACTATTTGTAAAAAAAAAATATATAGTCACACAAATAGTTAACTATACTTATCGAATTACTATTAATAACTATATATGTAACTATATATAAAATTAATTTTCTATAGTTAAAACCTACTGTTAACCATACGTAAAAATATGATTTTGTTTAATATGATTATTAATTGTAGTCAACTAGCTGTTAAATTTTAAATTATTTATAATTTTTAAACTTTCATATAGTTAGCTATATGTAATTATACAAATATTTACTATATTTATTTAAATATTTAAATAATTAAGTTTAGTTGATATATAAATAGTTAATTATATTATTATAATAATTAATTATTTGTAAAAATTTTATATAGTTACATAAATAGTTAACTATAGTTACTATATAAATAGTTAAATATATTTACTATGTTTGATTACGTTAATTATTGTTTATATATGTAAGTAAACATGTATAAATATATATATATATATATATTGATATAAAATGTAAGGAGAGAAAATTGTTTTATATAAATAAATGTAAAGTTATATTATTTTTAGATATGAAAAACTACTTGTGGTCCCAAGTGGTCCAAAAAATTAGAGAGAATAAAATAAGAGAAGACCACTTGTGGACATTATGGTATTTTCTCTAGTTAGTTTTGTTAGTTACCTAAAATTGGTGTCACACATGTTACTTACCTAAATATACACACATAAAATAATATTCTACCAATTAACCCAATTTTTTATTGTCTACAAACATTATTGAAACATTATTTACTACTTACAACTTATTGGAAAACGCCAAGTGAATTGTGTTACGTCCTAACATGTGTTGCAGAATTGCAGGTGGTGGTGTTCCACCTAAATACAAATTTTAGGAAAAAATCTGATTTTGCTGGCAAAAAAAAATATAGAGTTTTAAATGCCCTACATATGGTACTGTAAGGAAAAAGGTTTTAATCAACATGCTGGACTGTAAAACAAATATTTAACTTTAAATACACACGATAAAAAAATACAAAATTTAAAATTATCCGTCAATTTTGTTCGTAACCACAATTTACTTAAACTTGGTGTTACACGTTCTGACAATTAAGCTTACTCCGGATCAAATTACGCCGTTTGAAACTTTTATTTTAGGGAATTTCAAAAACAAACCATTTAACTTCCTCCGTGGCAAGACTCTACCTTGTTCGGCAAGCAAACTTCGATTCAACCCGACCCGAGTCCGTAAACAGTCGGAGTCAACCTTGGCTTAGGATGCACCACAAAAGGAACCGCTCTTTGCAGAGTAAGCCCATAAGTCTCCTCCATATTCAGCTTCTCCGGCGTGATTCCTCCGGCCAATTCCCAATCGAATCCGTGAACCAGCGTCGCCGTCAGTAACCCTAAACTCAACCCCGCGCAGATTCTCCTCCCGGCTCCGAACGGTATAAGCTCGAAATCGTTTCCTTTCACATCGACGCCGGCTTTTTCTCCACCGGGTAAGAATCTCTCGGGTAAGTAGTGGATCAGGGTACCAAAAGAAGAGATTAATGAGATAAAGAACTATCGTTACCTCTCTGCGTGTGAAGCTACGTGGAGAATTTTCGGATTCGATATACATGAACGGAAACCTGCAGTAACAAGGCTACCATTACACTTACCGGACCAACAAAGAATCATTTACAGTGAAGAGAGCAGTCTCGAAAACATCATCTCAAAAGATGGAATTGAGAAAACAATGTTTACAGAATGGTTGGAGATGAAGAAACATTGTCCTGAAGCGAGAAAACTTACATACAAAATTTGTGTGGAATTCAGATGAGAAAAAATGGCCAAAAAGACAGAAAGGATACAGCATTGGAAGAGTAGTGAACATTCATCCAAGAGCAGGAGAGTTATACTATCTGCGAATGTTGGTAAATATACTCAAAGGTCGAACAAGCTTTGATGATATACTTACCGTGGACAATGAAAAACACACATCTTTCCAAGCAGCATGTTATGCAAGAGGGTTGTTGGATGGTGATTCAGAATGGAAGGAGGCTATGGATGAAGCGGCACAATATGCATATCCTTTCCAGCTTCGTGATCTCTTTGTGACATTGTTATTTTATTGCGAATTAAGTAGTCCTCTTTCTCTATGGGAGCATTGTTGGCGTCAACTAGCAGAGGATATACCACATATACAAAGAAAGAGATTAAACTTCAATAATATGCAATTCCCTGATAGAGTGTTACAAAGTTATGCACTCATAGAAATAGAGAAAATCATGGCACAGAATGATAGATCACTAACCGAGTTTGAAGATATGCCAAAACCAGACAAGGAGTTGTTGAAACAAATGAGTAACTCAATGCTTGGTGATGAAAGAGGTTACAATATTCCTGAACAAGAAGAAGAACATTGCAGGTTGATAAAAACATTAAATGACGAACAGAAGAAAGTTTATGATGCTGTTATCGATTCAGTTGACCACAAGAAAGGGAAATTGTTTTTCCTTAATGGACCAGGTGGAACAGGAAAGACATACGTGTATAAGACAATAATCTCGAGGTTAAGATCGCAGCGAAAAATTGTCCTACCAGTGGCTTCATCTGGAATTGCAGCTACACTTTTACCTAATGGCCGAACTGCACATTCCCGTTTCAAGATTCCGATAGATCTTCATCAAGACAGTATGTGTAACATCAGTCGTGGTTCCATGCTCGCTGAATTACTTACAAAAACAGATCTTATCATCTGGGATGAAGCACCAATGTGCCATCGATTTGCATTTGAAGCTCTTGATAAGAGTTTGCGAGACTACTCTCAATGGCGGATCCAGATGCAGCAGACAAGACCTTTGGTGGAAAAACAGTGCTTCTTGGAGGTGATTTTAGACAAATTCTTCCAGTAATACCGCATGGCAGCAGGCAAGAAACTGTTATGGCAACAATCAACCGTTCATATTTATGGAACCATTGCTTTATATTCACCCTTGAGAGATTTTGCAAGATGGCTATTACGTATCGGTGATGGCACAGCACCTAAGCCTGCAAAACATAAAACCTTAAATGATGAAACATCCATCGGTAGAACGCATTGCCAAGTCTACATATCATGATTTTCGTGATTTATTTAAAGACAAGGGTTATCTAATAGAACGTGCAATTCTTACTCCAAGAAATGATACGGTAGAGGAAGTGAATTACTACATGTTATCTTGCCTAGAAGGAAAAGCAAAGGAATATTTGAGTTCTGACAGTATCGGTGATGACAAAGAAGAAGTGGCAAATCAACATATTCTATACCCCACAGAGTTTTTAAATACTTTGAAATTTTCAGGTATTCCTAACCACCAACTTACTCTGAAGATAGATGTGCCAATCATGTTACTAAGGAATTTAAATCAAAGAGAGGGACTTTGCAATGGTACAAGATTAGTAGTAACTCGCCTAGGCACAAGCAGAGATACTTACCGGAACTCATGTTGGGAAAAGGGTTCTTATTCCTAGGATAATTCTCACACCAACAGATGCAAGATGGCCTTTCAAACTAAGAAGGCGTCAATTCCCTGTGCGAGTTTGTTATGCAATGACTATCAACAAGAGCCAAGGTCAAAGCTTAAAACAAAGTAGGTTTATATTTGCCAAGCCCAGTCTATTCTCACGGGCAATTATATGTTGCGCTATCAAGAGTGACAACAACTGCAGGACTTAGAATTCTTAAAGTTGGAACAAAATCCTATGACAGTGATGTTATAGAAAACATTGTATACCAGGAAGTTTTCAACAACATATGATTTCAAACATACTTTATTGGCTGAAAGTAAACTTTACTAAATCCGATATATTCATAAGCCAAAGTCTTTAATTGTTAAAATTAACTCGCATATTTAGTCCATATTTTACAGCCAAGAAGACAACATTGTGCTAATTGAGTTTCACCCGCCGATCATACATATGGATATTTCCCCAATACCCTAATCGTGTGATGCGATTCTTCGTGAACCCAAAAATTGGAAGCATCAATCGAAAAATTACACTGATAAACCGGAAATAACCGGAATCTGAAGGAAATGAGGCGACGGATATAGAAGAATAACGACGAGGAGAAGAGAGAAAGTCAAGACGAAGACGAATAGTGGTTTCACCGGAGATGCAATCATTTGATGGATTGTGCAATTCAACTTATGATAATCAAAACAGAGAAAAAGAAAAGCAATAGAATCACGTACGTACCGTGTAACGAATTGAAAAAATGATGCTGTCCTGAAGTTCACCTCATTTCACAAATCTCTATGACTAACTTGCATTTTGGAAAAAGAAGACGTATTGGGCTTGACCATACGAAAATACACAAATCATTACTATGTATTGGGCTTGACTTTCTATTCATAATTTGTGCTTACACAAACATGTATTGGCTCAAACATGTGTTGGGTTAGGGGTGTCCAATTTGGGTTTCGGTTCGGTTTTTTCGGTTTTTCGGTTTTTCGGTTTCTAAAAAATAGTTACCATATTAAAACCATATCTAGTTTGGTTTGGTTCAGTTTGGATACTTACGCTTTTTGGTTTTATTCGATTATCCAAAAAACCGTTATTATGTTTCATTTGATTTCGAATTATTCATAGTTACACAAACCGTAACTTAAATCAAAATATTTCATATTGAAATTGAGCATAAATATAAGTAATCTTAATTTTCACAACTAGAAACAGTTAAATACCAAACTATTCTTACAATATTAAAATTGAACGACAAGTTTTTGCATATCTTTTTCAGTTTTTTTTTGTTTCGATTAAAACATATTTTTAAGGTTTGTTTTTAAAATTACATAATTAATTATTTATAAAATTAAAATATTTTCTTATAAGCATGAGATTTTTAGTAAAAAATTGTTCTTAGGGTTTCATTTCATTGTTCATCAGTCTCTCTTGTAGTCGGATCCAGTCTCCTTTCAGTCACTTCCGATGTCTCAATCTTAGTCTATGTTCGGTAAGTTTACCAGCTTTCTCTCATGTTCGTTTCTCTTCTCTCTCTCTAACTTTGAGCCGAACATAGTTGCCATTGCAAATTGTCGACCTCTTTTACTCATAAGTTCGCTTGAGGTTTCCTAAAATAGGTTTTGATTTTCAGATTTGGTAAAATGGACTCAAGAGATCTTTCCGGTTACCAACGTAGTTTTGGAGAGGTTAGATTTTTAAATCATAATAGTGTTTTGATTTACATATCCACTAAGTTGTCGATAATTTTACAGTTGACCTATCAGAATACCATCAAACGCTGTTTCAATGGCGTCCAACAACCGTGGGTGCGTAAGAGGTTAGAGGCAGGTGATTTGTTATCTGTTCACCGTTTTGCGGAAGGAGGAGACAACAATTTCAGAAGAGGGCAATGGTGGACCGGAAGCGCATTGTTCGATTTAATCACGTGCGCTTCGAGTACAGTGACGACAAGGAGGAGGAAGAAGAAGAAGAAGAGGAAGAGGAAGAGAAAGAAGAAGAAGAAGAGGAAAAGGAAGAGGAAGAGCAGGAGGAAGTGGAAGAGGAAGAGGAATAGGAATAGGGAAACTTAGTCGTAAATTCGTCGTTAATTTCTTTTGACTGAAATTGACATAAAATCTTCGTTAAATCGCGTATAGTTTACAACGAAATAACGACGACTACAAATTTTGTCGTAAAATATCGTAAAGTAACGACGAATGCACGCACGTCTATTGGAAATAAATGTAAATTAACGATGCATCAACGTCGAAATAAAGTTAGGTGAACACGTGTTTTATTTAGTATATCGATTTTTATACCAACTAATTTTGTAAGTCGGAAATGCGTCATTAAAATGTATTTTGTTGGTAAATGACATAAAATTCAACGTTCAATCCGAAGGAAGGAAAAATTCTATATATAGATGTCAATCTCATAATCTACATTTAAAAAAAAAAAAAACACAGATTCTCTTTATCAAAAATGTCAATATATGAGTTACGTTGTTGGATGTATGCACATAAGAATTTAAAGGGAGGAATATCGCAACAGTTCAAAGTTGGGATTGAAGGATTCGTGTTTCGGACCCAACAAATGCAAATAACCATGGAATTCGATATGATGTTCTGTCCTTGTCCGAAATGGAATAATAGAAAATTTATCCGCACTAAAATAGCATGATCGCATTTATTACATAGAGGGCTTACGTCGTATTATTATGTAGTGTGTCATCACGGAGAAAGATATGGAGGAAATGCAGCTAGAAGTAGTAATAGTAACTATCGATCTGTGAATTTAGATGATGATCAGTCAAATAGTTTGCATCAATATGATTTTTATTTTGAGGATGTTAAAGGGTAGCACGATAGGATTCATGATCTGATTACAGATGCATTTCATGAAACCACAACTACATTTGCCTATAATGAACATGATGTATACGAGGAACCTAACTTAGATGCAAAACGATTCTATGATATGTTAGAAGTTGTCAATCAACCAATCTGTGGATGTAGAGATGGTCAATCTAAATTGTCGTTGGCAGCTAGAATGATGAACATAAAATCTAATCATAACTTATATGAAGTTGCATGGATAATTGGGCAGATTTGATTAAATAGTATTTGCCAGAGAATAATTTGGCTGCCGAAACGTATTATGACATACAAAAGTTGGTTTTTAGTCTTGGGTTACCTTATGAGATTTTAGATGTATGTGTCGACAATTGTATGTTATTTTGGAAAAATGATGCTCAGTTGCAGAAATGTCGATTTTGCTAGAAGCCAAAATATAAACCACAATGTACTGGTTGGAATAAGGTACCATATCAAAGGATGTGATACATTTCTATAACTCATAGGCTGAAACAAATGTATCAATCTGAAAGGACAGCTGCATTAATAAGGTGGTATGCAGATCATTTGCAGACATATGGGGTGGTAACTCATCTGTCAGATGCAAAAGGCTTGTAATGATATATTTATATATATCCAATAAAATAACTTTATCATTAATTAATTATTATAGTTTAGATATTGATCATGATCTATATGTAATTACAAGCGATGATTCTTAAGGCTTAATTAATATGTGTTTGTCTGATGACAATTAACGACCTAATAGCTTCGAATCGTCGTAACCTCGTCATTAAGTTACTTCAAAGTAACGACGATTCGCATCAATGTCGTCGTACATGTTCATATTTCCAAATCTATCAGATATGAACATAATCGTCGTAAATACATCGTCAACTTGACTTTTACGATGAATCGTCGTTACCTCGTCGTAAAATATCAAGCTCATATTCACAATTGACTTTAAGCGGTTTAGGAGATGATTTAAGATGTATAGTTGTATTAGATATACAAAACACAAAACTACTAATCGATTATTACTTGTATTCATATGTTCAATAAACATTGTTTGCTACTTCTCTTGATGATATATATTTGTTTCTATTCCTTATCTATATATATCATAATATTTCTAAAATAGTTAAGATTGTGATAGTTGATGAACCAATACACTATCACACATACAGTAGTAATATGAGTATAGTATACAACAATACACCTTAAATCTTCCCTTAAGATGCTTAATATTGTGTTTTTCCATGATGAACTTGAACGATAACTTAACGACGATTCGACGTAATTTTGTTGTTAACCTTGGATTTAACGACAAATTTACTATGAACCTATACATATGTTGTTCGTTCGTCATGCATCTTTACCCCTAAACCCTTAGAAAACAGTATACGTTGTAATTGCGATGATAATTTACTATGAAATTACGAAGACATCTGTACATAAGCGTTGTTACGCGATTGCTAATTTACAACGATGTTACGACGAATTCGTCGTTACTAGACTTTACTAGTTTGTAAGAAGATACACTGTAACATAACAGTTCCTCAAAACATTTTCGAATAAATAATCTCATATCGACAAAGTATCGAAACACTTAAAGAACTGTTTTGAAAACAGTGCATCATCTTCAAAATCTAGAAGGCTTCTATGATTTTGAAGATTTAGATGTGAGGAATGAAGTTCATGAGATTGGGATTGTGGGGTTTTTATAGGGGATTCGAAATTGAGATTCGTCGTAAATTAGTAGTAAAGTAGTTGTGTAATGGTGGAAAGTTGGTCGTTAACATTACAACAAAATTCGTCATTGTTATCGGTTTCGTCGTTAAATCGATGTTAAGATCATATTAAATTCTAGTTTGAAAAAAGTAAACGATCTTAAGATGGTTTTTAGACATAGTTTTCAATACAATCTCCTAGAACATAATCCTCTATACTATCAATGGATTATAAAATAGAGAATTAAGTCCATAGAAGCCTTTACGGAAAGTATGTTCTTCTCAGCATTTTCAACGGGATAATGTTCATAGTGTAGAAGGATATATCGTTACAAAACCCAAGCAAGTCGAAATAGGTGATTTTGTTTATGCATTGCATCACAGCCACACATTTTTGTTTTTTTCTTCTTTCTATTTTAGGGGTTATAAAATTTGACCTTAAACAAAATCTGTTTCATTATGAAAATTCTAGATTCATAATGCAAATACTCAGTAACAAAGCTTTGATGATGAGAAATACCTTTCTAAGGCCATGATTGGTACAACTTATAGTAGAGCAGTAACTGTAAGGAGCATAAGCAGTATGCTGCTGAAGCTGTATGCTGCTGAAGCTGTATGCTGCTGAAGCTGTATGCTGCTGAAGCTGTATGCTGCTAAAGCTGTATGCTGCTGAAGCTGTATGCTGCTGAAGCTGTATGCTATTACTTAATATACAAATTTTAGTGATTGGTAGAGCTCAAAGTAATTAAATATAAAATTATATAAAAATATTTAATATATTTACTCTAACATATTATTTATATATATTACATTTATACCATAATTTTTTTAATATATTTTTCAAATTTAAATTATATTTATTGAATTATTATTTTAAGACAAAAATATTTTAAAATAATAAAACAAAAAATTAATATTAAATAGTAATTAAAATATCGAACATTTAATTTTAATATAAATATATTTTTTGATTTTATCATATAAAATAA
>OVAY01002134.1:0-20688 GCA_900406395.1 Kernera saxatilis | reverse complement strand
TTTTAAAAACAATAATCACAACATAACATAAACAGTAATCTGTTTAGTATAGTAGCAAATGGATGTCACTATAGTTGAAAAAAATGTGGTAGTTGGCTTTATAAATTGGACTTTTTAAACCTGAATTGGTTCTCTTCTATACAACTCCAAGATCATAGTTGTTTTAATTCACTTGATTATACACTCTTATATATATTGACGCAGAAACCTCACAAATCACATACCATAAAATGATTTTATTTTCTGATATAAATAAATATAGAATATCTCGTTCAGATAATGATGTCAGGGTTACATCGATCAAATACATTTTCTCGAGAAGCATATTTTGAAAAAATTAAAATTATTCGCTGAAAAAGAAGAGAGGAATCTAACAAGTGAATTATTTATTATTATTACAAGAGTTATAAATAGGAAAATAAAAGAGGTAAATAAATTTCCTTTTATAATTTGCTTTTAGATTGCGGTTGTACTACGGCTCTGCTCTTGCTTTTAAGAACTTGCCGGTACTAAATTTTATATAGCTCGAAACCCCAAATTTTTATTTCTTATTTTCAATAAAAAATATTATATACAGAAGAAAATCATAATCATTATTTTAAAATAATTTCTTTTTTATTTCTTCAATTATTATGACACTCCCGTGTTCCTAATCTCCTCTGTTCTTTCCTTCTTCTCTTCTTCTCTTCTTCTCTTCTTCCTCTCTCTCTCAAATACTTTCTTTTAAGCTTACAAATTATTAAAGAACTCAAAATTGAATCAAATTTTTTAATATTTTTCAATGAAGCGAGAGCATAATCACCGTGAATCTTCCGCCGGAAAAGCTGGGAGCTCATCAATGACGGCGTGTAAGGAAGAAACCGCCGGATTCGACGAGCTTCTTGTGGTTTTGGGTTACAAAGTCCGATCTTCCGAAATGGCTGACGTGGCTCACAAGCTTGAGCAGCTAGAGATGGTTCTCGGCGACGGAATCTCTCATCTTTCCGACGAAACTGTTCACTATAACCCTTCTGATCTCTTTGGATGGGTCGATAGCTTGCTCTCGGATCTTAATCCGACCCGGAATCAAGTCAAACCCGACCCGGATTCAGAGTACGATCTCAGTGCGATTCCTGGCTCCGCAGCGTATCCACGTGGCAAGAGGACAAGAATGGAGTCGACGACGACGCGCTCTGTGGTGGTTATGGATTCTCAAGAAACGGGAGTGCGTTTAGTACACGCGCTATTGGCTTGCGCCGAGGCGGTTCAACAGAACAATTTGAAGCTAGCCGATGCGCTCGTGAAGCACGTCGGCTTGCTCGCCTCGTCGCAAGCCGGTGCCATGAGGAAAGTCGCCACTTACTTCGCTGAAGGGCTAGCGAGGAGGATTTACCGGATTTACCCTCGTGACGACGCCGGTTTGTCGTCGTTTTCGGACACTCTTCAGATTCATTTCTACGAGTCTTGTCCCTACCTCAAATTCGCGCATTTCACGGCGAATCAAGCGATTCTCGAGGCCTTTGCTACGGCGGAGAAAGTCCACGTTGTTGATTTAGGACTTAATCAAGGCTTACAATGGCCGGCTCTAATTCAAGCTCTTGCTCTTCGTCCGGGTGGACCATCGGATTTTCGGTTAACCGGAATTGGATCTTCGTTAACTGGTGAGTCAATTCAAGAAGTTGGGTGGAAACTTGGTCAGTTTGCGAGTACAATTGGTGTGAATTTCGAATTCAAGAGCATTGTCTTGAATAATTTATCCGATCTTAAACCGGAAATGCTTGACATCCGAACCGGTTTAGAGTCCGTAGCGGTTAACTCGGTTTTTAAACTCCATCGCCTCTTGGCTCATCCTGGTTCGATTGATAAGTTTCTATCGACGATTCAATCAATTAAACCAGACATCATGACAGTGGTTGAGCAAGAAGCGAACCACAACGGTGCCGTTTTTCTCGACCGGTTTACGGAATCGCTACATTACTATTCGAGCTTATTCGACTCACTCGAGGGTCCGCCAAGTCAAGACCGAGTAATGTCTGAGTTATACTTAGGACGGCAGATACTGAACTTAGTGGCCTGCGAAGGGGAGGACCGGGTGGAGAGGCACGAGACGCTGGTTCAATGGAGAAACCGATTCGGTTCGGGAGGATTTAAACCGGTTAATATCAGTTCGAATGCGTATAACCAAGCGAGTATGTTGTTGGCACTCTATGCTGGAGCTGATGGGTATAATGTGGAAGAGAATGAAGGTTGTTTGTTGCTTGGATGGCAAACGCGACCGCTAATCGCTACATCTGCGTGGCGTTTCAATCCTGTGGAATAGGATAAATATTTGGGAAGTGAAAAATGTTGCTATATAGTTATTGCTATAAAGTCCCACGTTTTTCCAATTTTTATGAACTTGTTTATTTTTCTTCCTTGAAACTTTGAAAGTTTTGACCTTGCACGAATAGCCTCTCCTGAGAGGTTCAAAGCCAATGAAATCAACATTAACTGTCACGTGCGCCATTGATATATTTTGCACAAAAAAAAAGAGTACTTAGAAAACTTAAAGAACAAGAAAAAACCAGGTTGATAGAAAAAAAAAAAAAAAGGCGTAAAAAGGCAATGTTTTTGTGTTTTGTTATCTTTGATGTGCATAAATTCACAATAGACAATAATGGCGCATATCGAAAGACACGAATCTAATGGCCATAAAATGGAGACAAAATTTTTTTTTTTTTTAATTGTGGATCAAAATTTTAAACCACGTGAATGTGATGGTTTCCGATGCTCATACAGTAAGAATCGTGCATTCCATTCTATAAATTAATAGAGTTTACAGGCTTTTTTAGGATTTGCACCTATTAGGAATCTCACTTCAGAGTAATTTTCAAATAATCGGGTCACCGGATTTTTTTTATAAATTTAAAGTATGTCACTATTTTGATTAGCCAAATAAACATATATATATACAAGCACTTAGACAACAACTTTCAACAAATATTCTCAGAGGATAAAATCTGAGAAGGATCTTTAACACCTTTATATATAACACAAAAAAAACATTTATATATTATAAACTATGTAAACATGTAATATAACATATCTATCAGAACGTAAAATATAATTATTTATAGACACTAAAATATTGAAAGGATTTTAACCCAAAAAAAACAAATATTGAAAGGGAAATAAATCCTAAAAAGAAAACAAGAGATGTTTAAAAAAAAAAGAGACTAAAGGAATATAAAATATTGTTTGTTTAAAAAGAAAATAGCGGATACGATTTCATGAAATAAAATATAATATAAAAAAAGTTTGTCCAAAATAAAGAAAAAAATTATTATTTTACATATCGATTTTTGGTTGAACGTGTTTTACGTTTTTGACTAATATACTACATCTTGAAACTCTTAAGAAGTATCTTCCTTACTGATGCAAAAAAAAAAAAAAAGAACTTCTTACTCATTTCTGTCATTGTGAGGGTGTTTGAAAATCATTGATGAGATGTTTTGAATAAGTGATACTTTACGAAAAAAAATCTCTAATTTAGTTTGACGTTGATGTATTGGAAACAGCTCTTCCACTCTACCACGCTTTCCGGATTAGGAAAAATATAAATTGCATGCATCAAATTCCAAATTTAAAAACAAGTAGTAGTATAATATTTGAATTTTCTTTACCATGTAACATATATGATATATCTAACAGTTTGTGTTTTAATGTCGGCGTATCAACATATAGATTTAAACTCGCATAATATATATTATTGACAAAAAATGAAATTTTGATATGTATCCTTAAAGCATGCATTATCTTCACATATAATCTAGTATTAATTAGCGAACAATTTGTATTAAGAAATTTAGAATAGATTTCTAAGAGCATATATCATAATTCATCTTCTCTAGGAAAATTTCAACCAATTTATGATATACAGTAGTTAAAAATCATTTTGAATGTTCGAGTGAGTAAAGTTCAAACATTTTAAATACGATTAAAATCATGATTAGTTATTGCGGATATTTTAAATGACAAAAGTTATTAGCAATTCCGAAGGAGATTAGTTTGAATTTCCGTCTGGATTCCTAGTTTAAATAAAAAATAACGATAAATGTTTCATGACATGAATCAATCATCAAGTTCTCTTGAGCTTAATGCTAAGACCAAGGACTTTAAATTTGATTGGTTAAAGGGTCATTATCTCCTTAGCTAAGGAGGGCAGTGGTGTGTTTAAAATGTATTTGTGCTCCTTTGATGTTGATTTAATTAGCATCCTTCTTATCGCATGTTTACATCATTTAAACAATTTTTTTTTAAAAGGATTTCGTAAAAATTAAACCAAAATTTTTCTAAAGGGTTTTGACTAATTCAGAAGAAGAAATGCTTAATTTTTCTAAAGGATGTCGTAAGTATGACTTAATGACATTAGAACCAGTGTCGATACATGACACTAGATCTTATTTTTTTCAGCTATATGTTCAAAATAATTAACTTGTTTCTTTTTCAAATTTCATAGGAAATAGCGATCCCTGTTTTTTTTTCCTGCAATTTTAATATAACATATCTTTAAGAAGACAATCTTTTTATAATAGTATATATTCCTCTATAAAATATGATTACCTTTATTGTTAAACAGAAAGTAATGAAATCAGATGTATTTTATAGTTATTTTTTTCTTTTTTCCTGTATGATGAAATCTAATCAAGTTTCGTACAATTGTTTCGTAAAAACTTTATACTACATATGATATTTTTTTTTTTAATTGTCAGCTAGAACTCTTCGACCATAAGTTTTAACTTTTAAGAATTTTTTTTTTTTTTTTCTTGGAAATGCATCTAGGATTCTAGGAACGAAGATTTAATGGGCATCGTTCTCCACCAACGCTACCAACATTTTAACAATTAATATCTTTTTTTTTTTTTTTTTTTTTNAAATTTTTTTTTTTTTTTTTTTTTTTTTTTTGAAAGAAATTAATATCTTTTCCTCGAAAGTATTAATTTTCTCCTTAGTTATATACTATTGAATAATGAATTAAAAAAAAAAAAACAAAGAGAGTAATGTATTCCAGATTTGTTCAGAATGTTTGCGATTGGTTTGATTAAAATGTATTTCAGATTTGACCAAACTCCTTAGCTGTAGGAACGCTATGTATGGACGTAAATATAGTGCTATTGGTTCTAAAGCTAATTAATAGCGTAAACTCGTTATATTCCCTGGTTTCAATTCTATTGCATATAATAACTATCCTGGATATATGTGAGAGTCAAAGTCGTTAGATAGGAATGGACATAAGACATTGACCTGCTCTTCTGATCTTGCTAGTGGTAGGATCCAAGTACGTACTACCATTTCTCCAAAGGGTCAGGTAGTGTAGTGTAGCATCAGAGGGAATTACCTAGTTGAGAAGGCCTGTTCTCTGAGAGGTACTTTTTGATGTTGCTAAAGGGAGACAAGTTTGAAGACCAAAAGAAACAACTTTTCCCATCTCCAACAGTATGTTTGAACAATGAGTATCCGACTTCTCCTAACTTGATCAGCTTGTTTGCTAACCAAGAATGCTTCGGTTTAACTTGATCAACTGCACGTGGACTCGGTCACTTGCACTTCGGTTCCATGATTTATTTGTAATGGACTTGCGAAAAATTCTTTACCAAAATGGGCCTGACTTCGTACTCCTCTTCTTTAATCTTTTTATTGTTTTTAAATGGGCCTTTGTCCGTGGGTCTTCTTTCAATATTGTCCATCCACTCATTTGATAAATGGGTTGGACCAACTAATTATTCATTTAACATTATTTAACCAAATTGGATATAGGTATCAACATATGGTTGTATCGGGTTAATTCATTTTGACATTCCTATATATTACTACTTTAGATCTCATTTTATTTATGAATGGGATTTCTAACAAATCCACTCAAGATGATGGTTTTTCCAAACTATCACAAAATCCCATTTTTTTGTTGTCTATTTGAGATGATAATGGTTTTACAGCGCATTCACTCTGTTTTAAACATGAGTTATGATATGGTAATGACACGACTACAAACCACTAGATTACAAAGCCTGGTTTATTATAAAATATTATTAATTACTTGATCATTTTTAGGTTAGCTTGATCACATCAACTTTTGGTTGGATTTTGGCTAGGTTTGATTGATGTCACGATGTGTGTCCGACTCTGATACTATTTCAAGTTTTATAGATTTATAATTCAAAATTAATTGTGAGTGATGGAATGGCGCATTTTTTTATTATAATTTTGAAATCCTAAATTATTATCTATTTGGAATTTTTAACATTTTGAAACCTCCTACAATAGAAAAATGAAGAAAAAACGTGGTTGTTAATCGTTAGATTATATTTTCTGATCTTGTGTTTAAAAGGCGCAGAAAACATAAATATATGTGTAGGCTAAAGATATAGAGAACTTTAAAACGTTGATCCTGTTTAGGCGCGTAAATATATATTTAACTTGAAGAACAAATAATATTTTCTAATTACATGTTGAGCATAAGTTTTTTTACCTGAGCATTTCGTTAGTTCTTTTTGTTTGTTTGTTTATGCATTCCTTTAACGCTCCACAATTAAATACTATGATGAACTAATGACGCGTGGTAAACCCGCGTTATAATAAAAGCTTCAAGGACATGAAGTCAAATGGAGGAAATATGGAGCGTTTTCTAATATTGTTTTTGGGAAATTTTAATAACGTTAAATAAGTAAACTAAATATATTGTTTTTAAATTGGCTCTTATTTCCAACCATATAAGGAAAGAAATTTATCTAGAAATGGAATATATAGTTCTACAATTTTCGTAACCATAAGAAATTACGGAAAAAAACACGAGACTTTTTCTTTGGTTTTGACTGAATTTGAGGTGCTTTTAAAAAGGCGAACCACTTCGGAGGTTACGACGTCAGTCCATCACAAATTTGTCTTACACACACCACACTCTTTTATTAATCTAAAATTTTGCATTTGACTACAAGACCGAAGCTTTTTACTTGGAAAGGAAAATTTCTTTGATCTGAAGAAATTAGAGAGACGAAAAAAACGAAAATGGAGAATCTATTAGGTCTTCTAAGACTTCATGTGATTAGAGGTGTT
The DNA here is from genome assembly GCA_900406395.1 of Kernera saxatilis. Lineage (NCBI taxonomy): Eukaryota > Viridiplantae > Streptophyta > Magnoliopsida > Brassicales > Brassicaceae > Kernera > Kernera saxatilis. Next base: position 13,617 of record OVAY01002134.1, on the reverse strand, counting down.
AATCTCGCAATAAGAGATTCCTCTAGTAGCGATCCTTACGTCATTGTTCGTATGGGCAAACAGGTAAAATCCCAGAGTAACAATATTTTAAGATCAATTTAGCATTCATTTTCGAGTTTTTAATTCAGTTTCTCAAGGTATTGTTTGATGGGTTCGTATAATCTCTAGATATTCAAGATCGTCTCGTTTTGGAATTAATGGATATTTGGTCATGAATCTGGTTATGCTTCTCAAAGATTCTGATGTATGTATTGAAGGAGAAAATTATAGTAAAAAATTATAGATTGAGATGATCTTCAAAGATCCTGTTGCAAACTTAATCCAGCTAGAAAAGAAAAGCATTGTCACAACCATTCAACAAGTTTTCGATTTTTTTTCGCCTATAACTTACTTATATAATCTTATTTATTGTTTTATTTTTTACTCTTCTTTGACGCAGAAGCTACGAACCCGTGTGATGAAAAAGAATTTGAATCCGGAATGGAACGAAGACTTGACACTTACTGTTTCTGATCCAACTCTTCCTGTCAAGATCGTAAGTTGATATTTCTGAGTACAACCAAATCAAACACGATACACTAGATCATATTGGATATTGTTGATCTTTGAAAAGATTGAAACAGGACAAAACATAACAAGAAAGTGGGTGTTTTCGCTGTGATGATACAGATGGTGTACGATAGGGACTGGTTCTCAAGGGATGATAAGATGGGAGACGCGGTTTTTCACATTGATCCGTTCCTCGAAGCCATCAGAATCCAAAACCAGCTCGGAGGACTCCCCGATGGGACCATAATAATGAAGATACAGGCAAGCAGGCAGAACTGTTTGTCAGAAGAGAGCAAGATTGTGTGGCACAAAGGAAAGATTGTCCAGAATATGTTCCTTAGGCTCCAGAACGTTGAGCGCGGGGAGGTCGAGCTGCAGCTTGAGTGGATCGATGTCTCGGGCTCGGAGTATATAGGAGGATGATGAATTTGTTGGAAAGTATACTTTTTTTTTGTCTTCTGGGTCCTGATGGACCCTTTGAATACCTACTCGGGATAACGGTTGGTTCGAACCTAGGATAACTGGATAGCTGTTACGGTGGAGACATACTAGACAGGAATGTATAACAGTTATGCTATGGTGAAGATAAACTGAATCAATTATTTATACGTCTTATTCCTTTAACCAGCCACTTGCAAAATGGCTAAGTTTGACCACTTTTGAGGTTATTTGGTTGCGAGCTACCTACTCAAGCTTGAAAGATAATTCCGGGTGATGCGTCCACTGAAACTTCTAATGTCCAGTAGTAAGCAAATGAACAAGCAAAGATCAATGATTTCTGGCTGCATGAGAAGTTGAAATTGTCAAAACTACAACTACAAAAAAAGTTGAAAGTTAATGAATAATTATAAACCTAATATCTGCAAAAAAGGAAAAAATCCTAATTAACAATAACACCACATGAGTTTGACCAATAACAAGGCCCAATGACATTGTTTCGTTCGGGCTTATCTCAAGACGCAAGCCAACAACAATTTGACTGTTGGGCTCTGTAAGCCCATGTGCACTTTACCATTGGTATGAGAAGGCAAATGGCACCAAGTTCCTTTAAGAGCTGGTATGTTTTTCCTGTCAACAAATCATTGATTCATGCCTTCCAAGGTTGGTGGACAAAGCATTGTTTCATTCCTTTTAAGGTATTATACAATGAAAAAAATCCTTTTCATATTTACATGGAACTTATACGACGAACTACATGTAAAACTCAAGATAACAAGTTTTATTTTTGAAGTGGTGTAACTCTTTCACTAGTTGTGCACGTACGTTATTTATATTGGTTGCGTAAATTCTTCTTCGTAACATATATGAGAGAAAAAAGGTGTTAGGAATATCACACATAGAAAGGTAAACTAGCCAATCCACTTATTTTCAATCGATCAAATCCGAAATCGAATCGACTCAAAATTTGCCCGGTCGATCCGACCTCAAAATTAGTCGTATAATAGGACTTTGTCGAGATGATGGCTAAACAGTCTCTCTCCATACGTATAATTGATAGAGTTGAGGTCAATTAATTATTGGTTTTGTAGGTCTTAATCGATGCAGGAAGAGTTTTAGACTAAGATGGTTGAACTATTTGAAGCCAAGTATCAAAAGGGGAAGACTTAGCTCTGATGAAGTTGATCTTCTTCGTCGCCTTCATAGGCTTCTAGGAAACAGGTTTATCTCTTAAGCTACAAAATTATTTTTTAGCCTAATTTATGATTCAATACTAACTCATACACATTATTTGTATCTTGTTGACAATGCTTAGGTGGTCCTTGATTGCTGGTAGATTACCTGGTCGGACCGCTAATGACGTCAAGAATTATTGGAACACCCATTTGTGTAAGAAACAAGACTTGTCTTCTAAGACGCAGATGGGGGAGATAAACCCGATTAGCTCAGCGGCCACACTAGACCCTAAAGTCGATGTCCTCAAGCCTCAACCTCGATCTTTCATCAACAACAACGGCTGCAGCCGCGGCAACGGCCTGCCCGAAGTTGACCTTGGCGGTATTACCAACATAAATGATAGTATCACTTGTAACTACAATAAGTTTTGTAGGATAATATCACATGTAACAAAGATGTGGAGAAATATGGGCTTGTGAATAATGTAATGGATGGAGAGAGTATGTGGCAGACGCGGTGGATCTTGCAGCCACAACAACTGACGAGGCAGGTACTTCCTTGATGAACTCATCCCCGTCCATGTCTGACTTTGAACAGCTTTCGATTTTGTTCAATGGAGAAACTGAGGAGCTTGATTAAGTTACTTACGTACTTATAAATTCCGTCAGCTTCGATTATGCCGGTTCCTTTCGCATGTCTTCTTATTTTCCCCGTTGGGTTATGTACTGCGTGTTTAACGTTTTACTTGAAGCTTCTATGTGTTATGTGGTTAGAGTTTTAATATAAACTTCAGCGGAGTGTAACTTGTACGTGTACAAGAAAACATGGTGAATTCCGACGAAAATTCCAACGGTTAAATTCTATTGGAAATTTCCAATCAGTTTCCGACGGAAATATCCGACGAACAATTTCCGGTGGATCCCATTGGTAAAAAGAAAATCCAATATAGCAAATTAAAAAGTGTTTTTAATTGTAGCTGAATAGTGTTTTTAAAGTATATAAAAATGTAAAATGAAGACAAACATAAAAGAGTTTCTGGAGATTGTGGCTTTTTTGTTTTTTTTTTCTTTTCTTGCAAATATTATGGATGAGACCTCACGCGATTGCTTTGCTTGTTTGTGCTCAGGCACCGTCAAACGTCAAAGTTACTGTGTCGTGCCCTTACCTAACTCGATCGAGGTATGTGTGTGTGTGCTTCATTCCTTTCCTGAAAGACATGCAATTCGTGAATACCCTCTATGTCTAGATCAGAGTCGTCTCAAATTATTTGTAGGCTCTGTTCAAAATTTTTATTTAAAGATATATGTAATGTGTTAAAATAAATTTTGAAAAACTATAAGCCCCAATAATTAAAATTTTTTGTTTCTTTAGTCAGGGCAATGTTCGACAGCTCCATTCGCACATGTTAAAAGATGGTCCTGTTCTAGTTTATTAGCCATGGACCTCCTCGTTGAATCTGCCTCTTTCTATTTTAGTATTCTTTCCCAACCTTCGAGTCCACCCTTGTAATTCTGTTTTTTTTTAAGGGAATTTCCGTACAATTTTTTCCACCTATTACTTTTAGGGATGTTCAAAATGACAAAACCAAACCAATCCGAACTGAACCAAAACAGAGCAAAATGGCTCACTAGATCCTAAATCATCAACTTATGTTTAGGCTTCCCCTTGTTTTTTCAGACTTCTTTGGGCAAGGTTAAGCCTCTCGGCTTCTTAAGCAAATTTTTGAAATATTTAATTACAAACTCTCTCATTCTTTAATGAAATGAACATACTTATCAAAAAAATGTCCACGGTGTGGAGGAGAAGGTGTTGAGAAATGCTCGTATGATGACCGTGAAACAATCGATTGCGTTTGTTCCAAATCTCATAAGTCGTGTGATGTGCCACTCCAACATGATACAGGAAAGAGTGATAGACACGTGGAGGGTAGTGATTACAAGATGGGTTCGATGGCTGAGATTAATTTGGAGTTAACACAGTAGCGTTAAAGGAAAGAAGAAACAGATTTTACAATTCATTCAGATTATTATTGAAATTGTTATCTCCTTCTCTTTCTCTTCTCTGCAATTCGATATTTGTTCATCCAATTCGAAGGATCCTTTCTTATTTCTGGATTCTTGTAAGGTGAACGTGAGGATTCTTTGTTTTATGAACATTGGATTCTCTTGGAAGTTTTATTGAGGTTTTTCCGTAACACAACACTGTCGCTTCATGGAGTGATTTTCACATGTTCGAGTGACCTAATCTAGTCTCAAGTAAATAAGAAATTGGTTTATATGTCGGCATTGCAGGATTAAAGCTATAGGAATGAAAAAAAAAATCAGAGAGCACATTAGAGAGTTCAAGGTTAAACCCTGTAGACTTTGTAATTGTATTTGTGAGAATAAACAAAAAAAAGTTAAAGTGATTATATAGTTATAGACTTTGATACGTAGATTAGAGAGTTTAATCTTCTTCTTCGCCCGTTGACTTCATTGGTTCTTCTCCGTCTCTGTTTCTTGACTTGTGTACCAAAAAGTTAAAGCCTAATAGAAATCAATAAAGAAAATTCATGATATTAAATTTTTTCGAAAGATCCTTTGAAACTTAGATGGTTAGAAATAAATATTTTTATCAGTTTATTGCACCCATCTGGTTGAAATCAACGATAATAGCAAATGCATTAGTCAAACAACAGCTTCAAGTTGATCCAAAAAAGGTAGTAGGAGTCTAAGAACTGGTAAGGGAACGGGCCTGTGACGTCAACACATTTCAGGTTCGATCCATATGCTGCGTGAAACTACAACGCATTGTTTCTGGACACCCACACGGATATAGACCTCTGCTTTCGGATCCATTTGCATATCCGGAGAGAAGGTCTATCCGTGGGTTGCATATTCCCCAGGAGATTAGTCTGGGCGCAATACTAACAATCGAGAGGTAAATATATGGAACGGTCATGTATATATATTTCAGAAATCTAAGAAGCTTTCATTTCAAACAAAAACTGAAAAACTTAAGAATTTATTCACAAATTATGTATAGGGAATTATCGCAGATAAACATATGATATATACATTAATTTGTTTTGGATATAGAAAAAAAAACTAAAAATAATTTGTACGGTTCAGAGCCTTGTGGTCAGGTGGTAAGGGGATGGGTCTGGGACGCCAACACATTTCAGGTTCGATCCACATGCTGTGTGAAACTACAACATATTGTTTCTAGACACCTACACGGATATAGGCCTCTACTTTCGGGCCCATTTGCATATTCGGAGAGAAGGTATATCCGTGCACCTCCCCTAGGAAATTAGTTTGGACCTCTCCATAGGCCTGAAATTTATCCCTGAATTATAAAAAAAAAAAAATAATAATAACTTGTACGTGTAACATTTTCCTTACGCAAATAATATCCTTTTTCTTCGAGTTGAAGCACGTTGCATAATATAAAGTTATAAACTATAAACGCATGGGACAACGACAAGAATACATGGAGCCTTTCGCCTCTGTTTTTATCTTTGTTCATTGCTCCTCTTAAAAGTTCTTGTCGTTAATGTTATGAGTTTTAGGCCATCGGTGTTGTCATGTATTATTGCTAAATCTAAATCGATATTGCTTTCATTTGAAATAGAATTCTTCGAACAAATCATACGACGCAAAACTTGCCAACCGACAAAAATTTGATGCTTAGTTCAGAAAAATTATATAATTTTGAGTGAAGAAAACATTGCTAGCATAAAAGGTGCTGTTTTTTTATAAAATGAATGTTCGGTTCAAATGAAATGTCTGAAAATGTATATAAAAGTATAATAAGTCTATCACTTTAAAAGTAAAAAACAATTATTGTGTACGATTGTTTTTTCTTCAAAATTTTGAAAGAAACGGACAAGGACACAAAAAATGGGACTTATATATGAAGATGACTTCACACCTTACGGCTTTTATGAGATTATGTCTCATTTGGAAAAATTATTTGTGGACATAACATGGGGAAAATGACCATTTAATTCCTCGACTAATGAAATATCGCAGAAATATTCCTAGATTTTCGTATGTGCAGATTAAATCCCCAAGTTCTCGTTGACTTCGCAAATTTGGACTTCTAATAAGTCAACGTTGAAGAGTAAACGGCTGACGTTAATGAAAATTTTTTGAAGCTCGATTTATTCAATATATCTTCCCAAAATCCCCAATTCGAAAAGTTCAAACCCTAAATTCGATTTCGACGACGAGAATCGATTCCGGTAACGAGCGAAGGCGAATCCCGGCGAAGAAAACTCGTGATTTCCAATCGAATCCATCTTAGAAGATCTTCTCAATTAGTTGTTTCTTTGTTTCTTTGGCTTGTAGGGAGGAATTTCTCAAACTGGATCATCTCAAGTAGGTGCTTCTCAAGTTGAAATATCACACTCATGGAGCTTCCCAAGTTGGATTAAGATTTGGCTTCTCTAGTTAATCTCCTTGTTAAACACTTCTGAATTTAGATAAGAAATTTGGGATGTTTTATTTTTAAACTCTGTTTCGTTACCTCTGTTGTTTGAAAAATGTTTTCTTCTTCTTACGTTTGAAGAGGTTTTTGTTGAGTTTTACAAATGCTTCTCGAAAAAAAGAGGAAAAAACATCAAAATTCCTTTAGATAAGCTATATTGAAAAATGATGATGCCTTACCTTATTTTTATCTGAATTGTAATCATCTGATTGTTAGAGTTTCAAACACAACAAACATAGAAGACGACAAATGTAATTGAATGTCATTGAAAAATACGAACATAACATATGAAAGCAAACTTCTTACATGTTTCGGAGTTGATATCAAATACATGTAAAAGAATGAGGTTTGGTTCGAGGAACAGGAGTGCACTTAAGAGGATGAGCCATAGTCAACGTCATTGCTCCAGCAGCCTCATTCATGTTAATCCTTACGAACAGCTCAGGAAATTGTGAATTTCAATGCAAAAAAAAAGAACCGAAAACACACCCGCAAGATTACGAATCCAATACTTCAATTTTCATTCAATTCATAAATCATAAGCCATTACAAAACCATTCAAGTCTTAAAGTTTCTGGGCAAGTGTTTATGTCCTTCACGATGTTCTTCATGGTCTTGAGATTTTTCTTAGTGGAGATTCCCCTCTGCTCGTCGTTGGAATCGATTCTCATCGTGGAAATCGAATTTAGGGCTTGAATTGGGGATTTTGGGAAGATGTATTGAATAAATCGAGCTTCAAAAATTTTTTATTAACGTCAGCCGTTTACTCTTCAACGTTGACTTTTTAGAAGCCCAAATTTACGAAGTCAACGAGAACTTAGGGATTTAATCTGCACATACGAAACTTTAGGAATATTTCTGCGACATTTCATTAGTCAAGGAATTAAATGGTCATTTTCCCACATAACATGTTCCTTTCCTATTTTCCACAAAAGAAAACAAACAAATAAATGTCTCACTATTTCTGTCAGAAACAAGCTAGAAAAGATCAGCTTATTATCATCAACTGTGCTATCCTATTTCACAAATATATTTAAATATTACATATTTGACATGTGTTATAATTCAAAACAAAAATATCTATAAATTTTTAAATACACAAGTTTATTATATACGCTATTATTAAGAGAATCTATATGGGATAGCTCATTTTGAATTTTAATATGTTGATATAGTTAATCATAAAGGTGCTACTAGAATTTGACCTTTTTCTATCCTTTTTACATCTAGACTTGTAAATTGTAAAAATACGTAATGGCAATTCCTATGTAATTTTTTTGTCGGACAACATTTCTTGTCGTTCCCGCTTACTCCTTATTTTTTTGGGCTAGTTTGATCATTATTTTTCCGAAACCACGTTTTTGAACTTGAAAAGAGCAATTGCAACTAGCGTTCTATATAACGCTTATCCATAAAAAGCATTGTTTATCTTCCTCCGCCATATTTTTATTTGGATTGCTGATATTGCTTCGGACGACGATTCCTAAAAGTACACCAGTTTCTTCGACTACAAGAAAACAGGCCAAACCCGACGGTCATATATGTCAGGAAGCCGTCGGAAAAGTCGTTTCCCGACGGATAAAGGAGGGAAAAAATCCGTCGGGACTAGAGCGTCGGAAATTGAAATCCGTCGGTAATCCATCGGAAACTACTGACGGATTCCCGACGGACTATACCGACAGATTCCCGACGGATTCAGGATGAAATATCCGTCGGGGATCCGATGACTATTTCCATTAGTATTCCGTCGGAATTCCCTCGGGATATTCCGTCCTGAATCCGCCGGAATTTCCTCGGTATATTCCGTCGATAAACCGTCGAGAACGTTGTCGGGAAATTGTCCGACGGCCTTCCGACGTTTCCTTTGTCGGAAGTTAATCCCTCGGGATTCCATCGGGATCACTTTTACGGTCGGTTTTCCGTCGGGTATATTCCCGACGGATAACCGACGGAATTCGTGACATATTTCCGACGGAAATCCGATGGCTGCTGAATTATATTTTCAAATAATTTAAATATTTAATTCAAAATTTATATAATTTTTTAAAATATAAATAAAAATAAAAATAAAAATTAAAATTAATAAAAATATATAAATTCATAAAATATTCTTAAAACAATATTTAAAAATATTCATAAAAAATTAAAAAAAAAAAAAAAACTAATTTTGCGAAGGGAATCTTGATCGCATCTCATCCATAAACTTCGCCAGCTCTTCCGCTCGTCGTTCGTTCTCCTTCTTCTGCTCTGCCATCTCCTTCTCTAAGGCCTCGATCCGGTCGGTCTTTTCCTTAAGCGCTTCCACGAGTGCTGGATCTTGGGAGTAACCCGTAGACGTAGTAGAGGTAGATCTAAAACAGGGCACGTTTCCTAAACCAAAGAAACGACCATTTCTCTTCGGAGTTTCCTATATATCAAATATGAACAATTGTTAGTAGATATCAAGTAATATAGAAGAGTAAACAAAAGATATAATAAAAAAAAAATTACCTCGATGACAATTTGGTTCATGTACTCAAATGGAACCTCATTAGAAGATGATCCCTCGTTTGGTTGCGTAGCAAGAAACTCCTCAGCCCTCCTCCGTGAAGCCTCGATAACCTCCCTTGCGATCGGATCTTGGATTTGCTTCGTTTTCTTGTTGGTGTGCGTATCCTCCAACAATTTTAAATGATCAGGACGCACACCATCTCGATCTTCCTGAAAAAGAATTTGTTAAAATATTAAAAAGTAAAATATTTAAAATAAATTAAAAACAAAACTAAAACTAACCAATTGGTCGGCGCGGGTTATGAAGCTCGTAGATCCTGCGTTGTGTATAGCAATCCCTTTCCCGCCTCGGTCACTTCTCCGATTCTTCGAGTTTGTAGCGGATTTGGATTTAGTCTCAGCTTCGTCCCAATATGCTTGTAATCCCGCCCAAAGAGTGGCATCAAGCCCCTTAGGTTGCTCTCCTTTCACCCACTTCTGCTTCCACTCGTTAAGAGTGTGGGAATACTGATATGCCGCCGCAGAATCGAACGTTTTTCTGACCAGGAGATTGATACTCCTATCCCAATTAAACTCTTGCTACAAAAAAGAAAAGAAAATATTAAAATTGAATAAAACTAAAAAAACATATAAAATATAGGAAAATAAATTTGATTACCGCGAATTGCCTAAACCAGACATCTTGGTCCCGTAACGGCATTTTACTGTATGTCGGATACGGGTGTTTGAGGAGGTCATACATCATTTTCAAAATGGCTTTGCTAATGCCATTTGTAGAAACTCCAAACCTACAAAACAAGATGAAGAAATGTTAGTAAATTTCAAAAATGTAATAAACATAAAAATATATGAATTCATACCATGATCCGGTCCACGGTCGGGATGAAGTCTCGTAAGCGGATCTCGGCCCGGCTGAGAGACAAATTCCTCCATGGTCATATGGAGGGGAGCCGCTGAGGTCTGCGACTCAGGAACTTGAGTAGCAGATGGTGTCTGTGTCGAAGAACCGCCCGGTTCAGTAGGGCGGTCCGAACCCCGTTGATAGGCACCATAATCCCTAAAAAAAAATGAATTAGTATAAGATAAAATTCATTCATATAATTTTTATAATTTGCAAATAAAATAAACTAAAAAATAGTATGAAATGTGTTATAAATTGAAAATATTCAAAAAAAATTAAATTTTTTTTAACAAATTCATATAAATTTCGTAATTAAATATGAAAATTATTTAAAATTATTAAAATACCAAATAATTCATAAAACAATTTATTAAAATCCTATAAATACAAATTAAATAAAATACATACAAAATAATTCATATAAACTCAAAATAAAAGATTAAAAAACACATAAAATTCGTAATAAAATTAGAACATAAAATTCCACAAAGAGGTGTTGCTAAAACACCAAAAAAAGAGTATTACACCTATAGATTTTTATGCAAAAAAAAATAAAAATATAGAAATCACGCAAAATACCCTAATTTCGGGTTCAAATCCTAACTATCCACCTAATCTAACACATAAACTTACAACCCTAGGATCTAACAACCTAAATCTAAATATAAACTAAAAAAATCCGAAAATCTTACATAAATGGGGGGAATGAGTGAGAGGTAGTAGATTTGGTTGAGAGAGAGACTAAATTGGGTGAGAGGGAGACGATTTGGGTGGGATTGGGAGGATTTCGGTAGAGAGTTTTGTTTTTTTGTAGAGAGAGAGAGAGAGAAAATCGAGTAGAGAGAGAGAGGAAACCAGAAAATGGAGAAGAAGAAGAGGACTCGGGTTTTTTATGTTTCCGAGTTCCCGACGGATATATCCGTCGGGTTTCCATCGGAAATGCCTAACGGAATCCCGACGGAATGTTTTTTTTTTTTTTAATAATTAATTGATTTTAACCAATAAGAACATGATAAATTAGAACATAATTGTTAATAAGAATACGAATTTGTCCAAAAACATAAAAAATTCCTCAATTAAAAACACAAAAACATATAAATTACTCTGAACTAGAATCATAATCCGAAGGAACTGAGTCTGAATCATTGTCAAATTCGTCAACTGAATCCTCTGACTCCGAGTGGACAACATCAAATTCGCCGAATTGGGTGAAGTCCACGACAAGGTCAACTTCAAGTGAATGCTCAACCGGTGCCATCTCGGAGCTTCCACTTGCTTGCAAAGGAGGGTGCTCTGCCACTCCATGAACTATTCCTCGAGGGTTTATCGGCGTCACCGTGATCCACGGATCTTGTCTATGCGTTACACGAGGATATCTAATATAGCACACCTGTTTAATTTTATTTGAAATATATATATGAGAAATTCATAAATGTTTATATTAGAGATTAAAAAATGCAGAATTTTGCATACAATCCGAATACCTGGTCTGCTTGTGACGCAAGGATAAAAGGATCGTATTTGAGTAGTCTTCGCCGTGAATGTATAGATGTAACACCGAATTGGTCAACTCGAACACCACGATTGGGGAATGGATCATACCAATCGCATTGAAATGCAATGCACCTCAAGTTAATCATTTCCGCGTACCGAATTTCCAAAATTTCTCTAAGGACACCGTAGTACACTACATCACCGGATTTAGACATTATACCATAATCAGAGGTTGTTCGTTGACTTCCATCTTCATGAATCCGAAAAACATATCCCCTTGTGCAATACTTCGGATATGATCTTGCAATGGATTTTGGACCGTTCGCAAACTCAACTAACCATGTTGGAAATGTTTGACCTTTCGCGACTCCGTCTGAAACCTATATAAAAAAATATATATGTAATGATAAGTAGTCCAATACATCAAAATAATATAATTAGTTAATGATAAATAATATAATTAAGCCTTACGAAAAATTGAAGCCATGTTGGGAAATCCTTCTGTTTATGTTCCTCTAGTTGATCGTCTGTGTAATCCGGGAAGTACGACCGTATTACACTCATGTAAACCCTATATTAATAAAACCAAGAAAAATTTCTTACAGATATATATATATCTATATATATATATAAATTATTACAATTTATTAATGTAACTGAGAACTCTTACGTACCTCTCGTACTCCATGATATTCTCACAGTTTGTGAGAATATACATATGTAAATGTGTATACTTCTGCTTAGATAGTTTTCGATCTTCTCCTTTACCGCTCAGTCGTCCCGTTTGTGCAAACAAATCTGGAACGTAAACAGGATAAATTGGTCGCTCACCTCCATCGTCATGGCGAGAGGGCCGTCGACTCTTCGTACGGATTTCAGATGGAAAATAATATTCGGCAAAGTTTGCGGCTTCTTCGTTGATGCTCTGTGCCACAATAGAACCTTCCACTTTGCTTAAATTTTTGACATTTTTTTTAGATGGAACATGTACCTCTCAAAAAGATACATCCACCGATATTGAACCGGTCCATCTAGTGCTGCTTCACGCAGGAGGTGAATTGGAAGATGTTCCATAACATCAAAGAAAGAAGGTGGAAATATCTTCTCGAGGTTGCAAAGAATAACAGGTATATTCCTCTCCAAATTGTGGATACCGTCAGCTGAAAGTGATCTCGTGCATATGTCCCAAAAAAAGCCACCCACTGCTACAGATTATAAAAGAACATATATATAGTGAAAATTTAGATATATTAATATTTAATGATATATAGAAAGTGTTATATATAAATTTAGTAATGTACCTGCAATTGCTTGGTAGACGTTTCCTGGTAGAAGATGAGCAAATGCAAATGGAAGGAGGCGCTGCATCACAACATGACAATCATGACTCTTCATACCAATGAACTTTCCTTCTCCAGTATCAACGCAATTACGCAGGTTAGATGCGTATCCGTCAGGGAATTTGACACTATAGATAATCCAGTCAAAGAACTCTTGCTTTGAAGACACATCCAAGCGATAAACAGGGATTGGACATTTGCCATCCGACTTAACATGAAGCTCAGGCCTAGCGCAAATTTCTGGCAAGTCTAATCTCGACTTCAAATTGTCTTTTGTTTTACCTTGGACATTTAGAACGGTGTTCATGATGTTGTCAAAAAAGTTCTTCTCAATGTGCATGACATCTAGATTATGCCTCAATAAATGGTCTTTCCAGTACGGCAAATCCCAAAATATATTTTTCTTGTGCCAATTGTGTTGTTCACCGGCACCATCAACAGGAGAATGTCCATTACCACCGCAGTCAGGAGTCCTTTCAGTACCAAAATCACGTAATTGTGTCAGTAAACAAGTGCCATCTACCTCAGGAGGTGGAGCATCGAACACTTTTCTCTTATTTTTGAACAGCTTATTCGCTCGTCGATACGGATGATCACTCGGTAAGAATCTTCTATGGCAATCAAACCAACTAGTCTTCCGTCTGTGCTTTAATTGAAACGCATATGTGTTATCTTGACAATAGGGGCACGACAACCTTCCATGAGTTATCCATCCAGATAGCATACCATATGCTGGGAAATCGCTTATGGTCCACATAA
>OVAY01002133.1:0-20698 GCA_900406395.1 Kernera saxatilis | reverse complement strand
CTTAGCTTAACCTGATTCCCATAAGTTTATTGTGTAACCTTGGTCTCTGTGCATGGATTCGATCCCTTACGTACTACTGTGATTGATGTGCACTTGCAGTGATATCTTAGGGTTAAAACCTGAGTGTATCATTAGCTCCTGATCTATCTCTGCCATAAGCCCTAAACTTCTTAATGACAGCAAATCTTCTATTGCATGATTTGCTGACTGAACTTGTCTACAGGTTAAAAGAATTCATCAAAGAACAGATAATCGCCATTCTAACGGAATCTAGAGCTCTGGTTCTAGTGTTGCCGGTACCAGCAGCGCCTTTAGCTCAACCACCTAGCCCAGCGGTGGATGCTAGTGAACACAGTTTTGATCCCATTCATGCCTGTGTCCTTGAGTTAGGTGAGAGCTTGGTGTGAATTTTTGCATTATTTATGCATATTTTGTATTGTGACTTGTGAGGTGTCTGTTGGTTGTGTTCTTCCTAAATATTTTTATCTTTCCTTAGGGTTTGCGTTTTCTCTCGTTAGTATATCCTTCTCCAATTCTTGAGTTCGATACCAAATAATATATATATGCATGTAGAGCTTGTGGAGTTTATAATTATAAGATTCAGTTTGTAATATTTGCTTTGCAAGTCTTTGTATCTATTATGACTTATGAGGTGACTGTGAGAGTCTTTTATCTTTTAACTAGCAGCGTTTTTTCTTTAGCTCTCGAGAACTACTTGCCGTTTTGTTAACATAAAAACACAACACAGTTCGTCATTGCAAGCTTATGGAATTTTTTTTTTTTTTTTGAGAAAAAGCTTATGGGATTTTTAGTCCAAAATCAGTTTGAATCAACCTCTATAGACAGTTCCGATCTTTGTCTCATGATCTCGAGATGCCATTAAAATCCAGAACAAATGATCAAGACAGACATGATGTTTAATGCTCTGTTTGATGGTGAGATCTCTTTGAAATTGTTTATCATTTTGTACAAATAACCAATTTGGGAATACTTGACTTGGTCAACTTCTACGAATAAACCATTTAACACGAAACTAGTGGGATACCTGATTCACACGGCAAGAAGGTTTGTGTACAAAGACAAAGAAACTCACCAGTCACCACATAGATATGCATGTATACTTCCAAAGTGATTATTCCAAATAAACGCTGCTAGTTAAACGACAAAGAGACTCACCACATAGATACAAAATACTTGACTCAGAATATGGCTAGAAGGTTTGTGTACAAAGATAAAGAGACTCACCAGTCACCACATAGATACAAAGACTTGACTGATCAGACTCACCAGTCCACGGGATTTTAGAAAAAGTCTTGCAGTTTTCTTCTATATGTGGTTGTGAGCCAATGTATTTCCCTTATATTTCTTTTAAGTTTCATTACCACAACCAGATCAAAGGCATTTTGCAATTGTTTCCTCTCTCATATTCACTTTCCTGCAAAATATGAGAAGCATGAGACTGTTTCTTTTACTTTCTTTTAATGCTCTCATGTTACTTGAAGCATATGGTTTTACCGATGAAACTGATAGGCAAGCGTTGTTCGAGTTCAAGTCTCAAGTTTCTGAAGAAAAAAGAGTTGTCTTGTCCTCATGGAACAACTCATTCCCTCTCTGCAACTGGAAGGGTGTTACATGTGGCCGCAAACACAAGATAGTTACTCGTTTGGACCTTGGAGGATTGCAATTGGGCGGGGTGATATCACCTTCTATTGGTAATCTTTCGTTTCTCATATCACTTGATCTCTCTGATAACTCTTTTGGTGGTACCATCCCTCACGAGATGGGGAACTTGTTTAGACTTCAACACTTGAATATGAGCTTTAATTTTCTTGAGGGAGGGGTTTCAGCCAGTCTCTCAAACTGCTCTAGATTGTTGGAGCTTAGTTTATATTCAAATCATCTTGGAGGAGGTGTTCTTTCAGAGCTAGGATCATTAACGAAGCTTGTTGATTTAGATCTCGGTAGAAACAACCTGAAAGGAAAGCTCCCTTCATCTCTAGGAAACTTGACATCAATCAAATTTCTTAGATTCAAAGATAACAATATAGAAGGAAGTATCCCGGATGATATAACCAGATTGACTCGAATAGTGGGTATGGATTTATCATGGAACAACTTCTCAGGTGTTTTTCCTCATGTTATTTACAATTTGTCCTCATTTAAGTACTTAAACATCCTTGCTAACAATTTCACGGGTAGCCTGCGACCTGATATTGGTAATCTCCTACCAAACCTTCAGGAGTTAGCAATGGGAGGGAATTATTTCACAGGAGGTATTCCAACAACACTTGACAATATCTCATCTCTAAAAATGTTGGGAATGGAAAGGAATAGACTGACAGGAAGTATTCATTCGAGCATTGGAAAACTACAAAATTTGCAGTTTCTAACATTTAGTAGTAATTCCTTAGGAAGTTACTCTTTCAGAGATTTTGAATTTCTTAAAGCTTTGACTAACTGCACCCAACTATATACCTTACTCGTTGGTGAAAATAGGCTTGGGGGTCACTTGCCTACCTCCATTGGGAATCTATCCACCAACCTCCGTGCGTTATCTTTTGGAGTAAATTTCATCTCTGGAAGCATTCCTCATGACTTTGGGAATCTCATAGGCCTACAAAGACTTGGGTTGCATGAAAATATGTTCACAGGTGCACTCCCAACTTCTTTCAGTAAGCTTTCAGGATTACGGGGATTAAATCTCAATTCCAATAAATTGTCTGGAGAAATACCATCTTTTATAGGCAACCTCACTCGTTTGGACATACTGTATTTGCACAACAATAGTTTTGAAGGTACCATTCCTTTGAGTCTCAGTAATTGTACTTCTCTGCGAGAGCTATCGATTGGGTCTAATAAGTTGTATGGGACTATACCTCAGGAAATTATGCAACTACAATCCCTTGTTTTACTACAAATGTCACGTAATTCCTTGACTGGCTCTCTGCCAAATGATGTTGGAAGACTTGAAAATCTTGTTGAGCTCTTTGTTGAGCACAATAATTTATCAGGACAACTCCCACCTTCCTTGGGAAATTGTCTCTCGATGGAAATATTTTGGCTTCAAAGAAACTATTTTGATGGAGCCATTCCGGATATAAGCGGGTTGAAAGGTCTTAAAAGAGTTGATTTTTCAAACAATAATCTCTTTGGAAGTATACCTGCATATCTTGCAAACTTTTCCTCCTTAAAGTATCTCAATCTATCTATTAACAACTTCGAGGGAATTGTGCCAACAGAAGGAATATTTCAGAATGCTTCTATAGTTTCAGTATTTGGAAACAAAAATCTTTGTGGAGGCATCAAGGAATTGAAACTAGAGCCGTGCTTTATGGGAGCTCCACCGATGGGATCAAATCATTTCTCTCGTTTAAAGAAAGTTGCGATTGGAGTAAGCATAGGCATAGCTTTGCTTTTGCTGCTGCTCATAGCTTTAGTTTCTCTAAGTTGGATCAGAAAGAGAAAGAAGAACCAGCAGACTAATATTCCTTCCACATTGGAGGTCTTCCATGAGAAGATAAGTTATGGAGAGATCCGAAATGCGACTAATGGTTTCTCTTCAGGTAATATGATTGGGTCAGGAAGTTTTGGTACCGTGTTTAAAGCCTTGCTCCCTATGGAGAACAAGGTTGTTGCAGTGAAAGTTTTAAACATGCAGAGACGTGGAGCAATGAAGAGCTTTATGGCAGAATGTGAATCTTTAAGGGACATAAGGCATCGTAATCTTGTGAAACTATTGACAGCTTGTTCGAGTATTGATTTCCAAGGAAATGAATTCAGAGCTCTCGTCTATGAATTCATGCCTAATGGAAGCCTTGATATGTGGTTGCACCTTGAGGAAGCAGAAGAGATTTGTAGGCCCTCAAGAACCTTGACACTTCTTGAAAGGCTCAATATTTCCATAGACGTGGCTTTTGTTTTAGACTATCTTCATGTTAACTGCCATGAACCTATAGCTCATTGCGATCTTAAGCCAAGCAACGTCCTCCTAGACGACGATTTGACTGCCCACGTTAGTGACTTTGGTCTCGCTCGTCTTCTTCTCAAATTCGACCAGGAGTCCTTCTTCAACCAACTAAGCTCAGCTGGTGTTAGAGGAACCATCGGATATGCCGCACCAGGTAAAACTATCACACATTCTGTAATGTTTTAATTAAAAAAAATCATATATTCTTTTTTCATCAAAATCTTGTGGTCGTTGTTTCTGGAAATTATGGTGCAGAATATGGAATGGCAGAACAACCATCAATACAAGGGGATGTTTATAGCTTTGGGGTTCTCCTTTTGGAAATGTTCACTGGAAAAAGACCAACCAATGAGTTATTTAGGGAAAACTTTACCCTCCACAGCTACATCAAATCTGCATTGCCCGAGCGAGTGTTGGACATTGCAGACATATCGATTCTTCACAACAGCCTTAGAGTCGGTTTCCCAATTGTTGAGTGCTTGAAACTGGTTTTGGATGTGGGACTTAGATGTTGTGAAGAATCTCCGGCAAACCGGTTGGAAACGAGTGAAGCCACAAAAGAGTTAATCTCAATCAGTGAGAGATTCTTTAAAGCCAGAAGAACAGCTAGATGTTGAAGTGTTTATGGTTTCCTCTTCAAACTTGCAATCCACTTAAAGGCCTAATCTTAGGCCTCTAAACTATCTTTTTCATAATGTGTGTTTTTGCTTGTTTATGTACTTGCAGAATATTCGTAACGAATGTTGTGTTATTTGAAGACAGAAGATGAATGTTGTGTTACTAGCTTTCATAATTGAGAACCGTCAATATTTCCCATTTAATTATCCTTTTTTAATCTTATTTGGCAAATGGAGCCCCATCATGGCTACAATCTCTTTTCCATCAACAGAGGTCCTCTGTTGTGATGCAGAGCTCTTGTGTCGTGTCCGTTGTTAGTTATTTTACTCTATTTCATAAATAGCAAAAAAAGTTCCATTATAATGAAGCATACGCATGTCGACGTCGTCGAAGACACATAACTCAACCCAATAAACCCAAAAAGAAATTACAAGCTCATCTGCCATAATCAGCCAAGCCGAGGAGGATACGATCTTTCCCTCAGATTCGTTATGTCAAGGAAAAAACACAGAATGTGGTAAGTTAATTTGGGGAAGGGTCCAGCTTCTACTGCCACTCGCGGCACTGACCACAGCTCCAGCCACTTCCGGGGAAGGACGATGGTTCCTCCTCCCATGGAGAACAATGAGAATGTATTAGCAATCCACAAACTGTGCACAAAAGATCAGGCACTGGCTCCATTTGCGAACATCTCTGACATGGACCCATCTCTTCATACTCTTCTTCTGTCGCTTCGACTTGAGAAACATCCTTGTCGCCATTTACCTCGTACTGACCACCACTGTCATCGGCTGTCAGTAACTCGGTCAACGAGAAATAGGTTTGGGGTTCAAATTCCATGTCCTCGTAGTCAAATAGCAGCTCACCAGACGCATCCCAGTCTGTGACAACAGGCAAAGAATCTTGCTCGGCTTCGGGTTTCACAATAGGCTGTGGCTCGGGATAGTCTGCATAAGAATCTTCTCGTTTCGCTTGCCTTCTAACTGGTAGCTTCTGGGGTCCAGGCGCAGAAGCACCGGTGTTCCATTCAAGATCGAAATGAGTCGGTGTGATTTGCTCAACTTTGGAAACTGAGACCAGGAGAGGATCATCCTCTGGGATAAACGCGTCTTCAGGGGGATATAAAGGAGTATCAGGTAAGGGAGTAGAAGGTTTCGAGTCTTTCGGTTCTGACATTCTTTCGGAATCAGAATCCAACCCGGAACTTCCTTGCCTTTGTTTCTGATTCTTGAAGACTAATCTTTTGATCTGCTTCTGTTCCTTGAGTTTGGGATCCATGTAAGGGCAATCAGGTTGTCGTATCCGACGGCATTTGCAACACTTGAACCCAACCACTTCAGGAATTTGTGAATCCTCGAGCTTAATAGCCTCAGTGTGGAACCACTCTGCATTTGAGATTCAGATATTAGATAAGAAAACATTAGAGGAATTCAAGAAAATTACACTTTGAAACTGATGTAATTCAGTGAATGATCTCCTTACTTTCGCATTTTGTACAGTGAATATACGTCAAACCAGGATTGTAAGGCTGTTGGCAGAGCCCACAAACCGGTTCCAGACTGGGTTTATCTGATCTTCCAGCCAACATAATGTTTTGATTCCTGAAATCAACACCTGTGTCCTCCTCCACGTTCTTTTTCCTCCACATGACTCCACAGGACAATGTCTTCTGTTTAATCCCTGATGCCACAGTAGAATCAGGAGCGATTTGTTTAACTACCAAAGTCTTCTCCTGTGTTTTCTGAGATGGTAATTGTTGACTAGGAGGCTTAATCTTGATGACTGGAGTGACTGCATTTTGATTACTTCCGTTGATCATGAGCTGGGGTGTTGTCGGTTGTCTGTTATTGAGGTTTGTTGGAGAACGAACTTTTGCAAAGTAGCACTGTTTGCAGGTGACCAGAACTTCAACTTTTCCATTTGTGTGTTGTGCCTTCCAAGTGCACTCCTTGTGACAAAATCCTGAAAAAACCAAAACATCACAATCCACACCGAAGCACAAACCGACTCATACATGAAATTCTACAGCCCCAAGCAAGCTTGCCAAACATGTGATTAATCCTTTAATCTTTGATCTAAACTATATTTCAGGTATAGCGAAATTAATATGTCTTCTCGAACTAAATAAAGAACAGTCGACAGGTTAGCAAGCTGTTGTGATAGAAAAAGATAGCGCAGGGCTGACTTCCCAATCTATTTGGTGATTCAGATACCAGAAACTTGAATCTTTTGACCCAGAAGAGCTCAGAGAGAATAATCGTACTTTCTAGTTATGAAACAAATCAGAAAGTAAGAGGATGGTATTGTACCTTGGCAAGAACTGCATGTTGTTGTATCCCTGCCAACATGTATAGAGTGGGAAGAGAAAATTAATGATGTACACAATAAAGTAAAACAAGCACCTCAAAAGGTAAAGAAAACAAAAGATTACCGCAATAAAACATCATTATGACATGATGCACAAGAACATTTCTCAATGTTGTCCCTCCTCGAGGCTATATACGAAAATATATCCTTGCGGGAAGCTTTTAGCTGCTTTCTCTGCAGCTTTGATAATTTATTTAATGGCTTCTTGGATGAAGGCATTTCTACTCTATGCAGACTCTCTTCAAATTCTTTGATCAAGTATAAGGGAACACGTGCTTCTTGAAACCAATACTTTTCATTTCCATCTTGGGTTTTCTCGACCTCAATTACATTCTTCATGACGCGTGATGGCATATGCTTTTGATTTCCAAAAACAACTCCGTAGCTAACCTTGTTATCACTAATCTTTTTGTCACATATACGAGCGTTTCTAAAAATGGTGGCATCTGTCTCTGGGCCTTTGACATCCTGGAGATTTTGCTCTGGACGTACAAGTTCATTCCACCTTATATTCATATCCAGATATCTTACCTGACCCAAATGTTTGATTGTATCTCAGAAAAACAACAGATAAACCTATACAAACTAACAACTGAAAATCATAGAACATAGACACAAACCTGAAGAGCGAGCTGAGATATGTTCTTGCTATTTTCAACTGCAGCTTTCCAAATAGACCGTCTGCTTCTCCTAGGGATGTAATCACCATAACTAAATCCAGGAATCTTTTTAGAACCGCCTAATAAGCAACAAAAAAATCATTTAGTGGAATGGAATAATAAGATTTCTACAAGGTAACATCAATAGGGATCAGAAAACCAAAATAAACTCACCACATGCTTATGAATTATGAAAATAGGTAAAATTAGTATCAGAAAAGACGTAAACAAACAGGTATACCTTGCCAAGCTGCTTTCCTTATTGCTGGCTGTGATAAAACGGCTTTCAGCAGTATAACTTTTGATAACTTACCCCCTCGCCACCAAGTAAAGCTATCATCCTCAGAACCTTCAGCTGTAACTTCAGCTTGGCTCTTTTGTCTCCTCCTACCTGGTCCACGTTTCTGTGTAACCCCAACAGTAACTAGACCACTTTGGAACATAGAAAGTTCTATCAACCAATCATCGATCAGTTTAAACCACTCGCTTGACAGAGCAATACTCCAAATATCTTCCTCAAGCTGCAACCAAGATAAACAGCCAACATTGCGGCATTGAGAACAAGATAGATTAGATGTGACAACAAAAACAACTACCATTAGTATCTCACACTATAGAGTAGACTATCAAATTTAATCCAGAGAGAAATAAACCAAGGATGTTCCAATATTTTAAGAAACAAAAAGAAGAGTGCATAAGATTGGAGAAAAACTATTAGAATTTCAACCAAGAAAATTATTATAAAGAAGAAGAACTACTCACTTCAAGTAGGAGTGCTTTTAGGGCTTTGCATGTTGAGGCTTCCTCTACCTGCTTACGCCACTGTTTTCTGACAGTTTCACTAAGAAATGGGCCAGCAGTCAGACCAAGCAAGCTTTCCTCCAGATATAGAACATATGCTGCAATACTTGAAAGCACGCCCTCTCCATTCTTCAGAGGAAAAAGGCCACTGAAGATCTTCATAGCACCCTTAGTGGCACCCGTTACAGCTGCATTTAACATGCATCCTCTCCTGCTTGCAGATGTGAGTTTGCAAGAATGACACCAACCACATCTTTCCCTGGTAATGTCCTTCTTATCAGGACTTGGCCAGAAGAAACGTGAGGCTACTAATGAAAATGCTTTCATCTGCACTAAGACGTTACTTGATGCAGCTTTCTTCGCAGTATTGTACTTGCGAAGATCAGGTTCATGGGTTTCCTCTGATGTTAGGACAGCCAAAGTGGAAGCAGCCGATACAGCCAATTCCCCATTTGTGTAATAATTATTGTATGCTTGGGGTTTAAACGATAAACCCGAGTATGTAACACCAGCAGCCAATTTCTTCTCCTGCATTCCACTTGTAGCTCCTATAACAGCATTGTGAGTATTACCCAAAGCAGATGAAGGAAGGTCAAACACAGTCATCTCTGAAACCTTGCCATTCTCTTTATCCTTTGCTTGAGCTAAAACAATCTCCCCTTCTCTCAAGGAGATAATATCTCCAGGTAGATCCCAATACTGCGCAATCGCTTTGCAAATATCCAGATATTCTAGTGTATGGTTTGATGCAGATAAAAGCACTAGTACAACTTTTGATATGTCATTGACATTGTAGTACTTGACGACTTCATCTCCATTGCCAGATATGTTAAGCCTGTGATTTAAGATGAAAGGTTAAACTCCAGAAAAAGGAGAATGCTCATCAGTGTCACAGCAAGAAAATTCAAGCAATGTAAGTGCTCCAGCTCAATGCTGGCTAAAAAATGTTGGCAATTATATGTCTAGGAACTAGTAAACCTTAAACCACCAACGCTTCACAAGGGTTATATGTAGCACGGGTATATAACTGAAAGATCAGCTCTCTAACTTTAATAACTCCAGAAAAAAATATATATATGAGTTAAGGCATCGAAAACATACACCAGTAAGTGATTGCAACTACCCAAGAAGAGTCGCCCATGAGGATCCAGTCCAAACTGGACAGCTCCTCTAAGTGAGGTTCCATGAGCCATCTTTGGCCCCCTTTTTTTGATAGTGCACTCTGGACAAAACCATGGCCCGTCTGGTATATACATTTTGACCACACCAATGCATCTTGAGTGATATGCTAAAGGACATCCATCACAACAAAGCAACGTTCCATCCATTCCACAAATCCTACATTCATCGCTGTTTCCATCCAGATCTGAGCTAACTTCATTTGAACCCAAGGGTGTAGACTCGTTTGTTGAGCTTATCCCATGCTTTATTGGGACCATATCAATATCCCCTTTTTCCTTGCAAGCTGAGGTTTTAGCGAATCTGGGGTGAACCCGTCTAGGTCCATTTTCAGGAAGATTAGTGGCAATTCTATCAGGATCAAATCCAATTTCAGATTCTTCGCGGGCATCTATTTCGCCTCTTATATCTGCTTCATCAAAGATGTCATCACAGAGAATTTGCAGGATCTTCAATTTCATCCCAACGGGTAAGGAATAATACTCCATTTCCACAACAAATTTGTAAAACAAATTCCACTGACGCCCACTTGCATGCCCCATTGCAGCAAAGTACTGAACCAAATAAACAGGCCAAGTTAGCACATCGAGCAAGCTCCAATCAATGCACCTGCAGATGGCAAAGCAACAAAATCTGTGAAATGCTATCAACTAAAGAGGTGGGCATCCTACTCTTTCAACCATTTGCACTGGCAGAAGAGGCTAGTTTTGCAGTCCATTTATAGCCACGGCCAATAAATTTTCCTACTAACAGCTATAAAAGTTTTACGTGACTACACATTATATGATAAACACAATTCTTAAGCTTGAGGTGAAATAACTAATTCGATTTCACCTTCAACAACGAAATGCAAATACCTAGCTTCCTTGTAGTACAGATACCCAACCCAATGACCTAATGCTACTATTTCGTAAGATGTTTGATACACTATGAAACAAGAAAAAAAACTCCAAGAGACGAGAACATTAGCTATGGACATCCGGAAAGCAAAACAGAAACTTTCAAAATAACGAAAATCAGATACCAAAACATCTCTTGAAAACCGTAGACAATAATAAATCTATATGCACTTACTTCAAGCATTTTGAAGCCAGGACAGACCCGTCTGAGGAGAGTCTCTCAAGATGACCCTTCAATGCCCGCATCAAGGCCACATGAATAGCATCCAACAAAGAATTTGGTCCTGAGAAATTCAACGCTCCCACAAAATCATCAAGTTCAAATGGGCAGATATATAGCTGAAAACTGAATGACCTTAAGAACCCGTATACAGACAAGAGATGTACCACAGCCTCCTCTGGGATACGAATTGTTCCTGATGAAGGAGGCAAATCCACCGGGAGAACAAGAGAAGCCGCAGTTTCACAATCTGAACCTTTCTTATCTTCACACTCAGATGAATCTGAGTTACTATATGAATCACCATCTTCAACTTCCGCCTCAGAAACTGGGGTAGTCAATGCTGGTACCTGAACGCCATTTACTTGATTTGGCAGCTCAACCTCTTTGTTCTCCGGGTAATTTCTTTTCTTTTTCTCGTACTTCTTCACTATGAGTTTATCTAGTTTATTCCTTCGAACGCAAAGCTCATCGTCCAAGTAACTATCCCCAATAATTAAACGACGAAGATCACCACTTTCCATATCCTCACAATCACCATCTTCGTATTCCACTCTGTATAACCCAGGCTCGTAGGACACTATCTTCCCTAGAAAAACTCCATTGTCACCAAAATCTTTCAGCACATAACGACCAAGAAAGGATATCGGCACTGCCGGCTCCACTTCCAAAACCTGCTTCTTCCCTCGATTGTTCAATTTCCCATTAGGCGTTCGATTATCATCCTCTACTTTCTGGCGTTTCCTCGGCCTACCCCTAGGTCTAGGAACCTTTGCTTCCATCAAACAACCTAAACTAGATCCAAATCAATCACCTAAGATTTGAATCAACGTCACTCCCCTCCCAAACAGCCCCTATGGTTCCCAAAACCGAAACCGCAAACGCTAAAAATTACAGTCGAATCTAGGATTCCAGAGAAACCTGCAAACCGGAGAGATAGAACGAAACGAATCGAGAACCGTGAATCATTAAGTAGTCCTGGCAAAGCAATGAATTTCAAAATCCTTTACGATTTTGCTCAACCAAGTGATAGATTTCGAAACAGATTGATACAGAGGGGATGAACGATTGATGAAAGCTTTCTAGAGTCCGAAAACCGCCATTAATGATGTAATTTCGAGGGCTGTGACGGCTCTAAGAGAGAGAGAAGCACACAGAGAAAAGATGAGCCATAATCGTGACGAGAAAGATAAACGACCTCTACGCACAATGGCAAAGATTATGTGATTTTTTACAGAGCGAGTTCGACTCGGTAATCGGGTTATTGGGCCGTGACCCGTTGGATATCCATTTTTTAATTTTAACTTCTTTTTTTTTTTGTCAGCTAATTTTAACTTCTATTTTCTTCTTTTTTATTAATTTTTTTTTTATAACCCAGTTAACAAAAAAAAAAAAAAAATGCACGAAAGAATATAGCACGTGACCACCTGCTTCTACGACGTACGGCTGACGTGTCGAAATCATTGGGCTAAATATGCGAAAATCGTACGTGTAATATAAAATTTAGTAGATGTTGGTGAAAAAAAAAAAAAAAAAAAGTTACCCACATACTGGAAAACCTAAATCAGAATAATCAATACTAAAATTCACACAACCTTTTCATTTTTATATCAATTAATTTTTTTGAAAATGTTATATCTTTTTCTTTAGTTCAATCCTTAGTTATGATGGGTTGATATTTTTTTTTTATAATGGTATATTTATCGAATAGTTCTGAATTTAGAAAGATTACAACATTATATTTCGAATTTTAAGGGTTTTAACCCGCAAAAAGAAAATCACAATTTTCAAAAAGAAAATCACAATTTTCAAACAGGAAAATCACTTACATATCCAAGAAAAATTTTCGTATAAAAGAACTAGACAATAAATAGCGGAATGTAAATTCATTTGTTATTTAACATTTTTAAAAATATGTGACATATTGAAAGCAACGTCGTTGAATTTAACAATGTATTAGATAGACATCGTTAATATAGTTGGAAATAATATATGTTGTTAATCAGTTCCTGATTAGTGACGGTTTAACAATAAATTTTGAATTACAAATGTTAACGATGTTTTAGATATCGTTAATTAGGTTATTGGTTGAAAGACTCAAGCTTTAGGTAGTAAATGAAGATGATGTTGCGTAGTTAAGAACTTTTAATATAAGTGATTTATAGTATATATGATTCTCCCATATTTTTTAATACTAAATTGGTTCTTAATATAAGCACGCAGGACGATGATTTTTGAGTGCTTTGTTTTGATTTGAATAATTTGTATTTAGCCATTGATTTCTCTAAATCCCAACCAAAAACAACAAAATGGGCGTGACATTAACAGAAGCCCAGTAAAAAACACAAATGGGCCTGACTTTAACATCCAAAACGTGAAGGGTAATTTTGTAATGTGTGTTTTTAACTTTGTTCGTCTGAGAATGTGACTACGAGAGTTTTCTCACTTCTCAAAGCTCTGTTGCCGTTGAGTTTTTTTTTTTTTTTAACGGCTAATTTTTGTTTTGAATTCATTTTACTCAAACGGCTAATTTTTTGAAGGCAAAGGCAGAGTTTCTTTTGGTTCAATAAATACCAATAGGGTTTGCTCCTCAAATTATTTTTGCAAAGAAAACTACAGAATTAGATAACGCTTAATTTGTCTCTGTTTCTGTTCTCATCTCAACCTTGCTTTCTTTCAATCCAATTTCGAATTCGGCGGTGATCAAATTCATTGTTCAAGTAAGTATATTTGAATCTTTGAATCTTTCTGATAATTCGTTAAACTTTTCTCCTTCTCTGTTTTGCTCTCTGTTTCATGTGGTGTAAATCGATTATGATTGTTTCTTTATTATTGGATTTCGAGAAGAAGAAGAAGAAATCGTCGTCTATCGCTACGGTTTTCATGACAGGTTTTGCAATTTCTTTCCTTTTGTTGTTTTCGTCTTTCTCATCGATCTAGGTTTTCAGATGTCTTCGATTTCGATAGATTTTTTTTGTATGATTCCGTTACTTTTTTTTATTATCAGATGTATCTTTTACTTACTAGGTCTGATTTTGTTCGGATCAAGAACTTAGTCTCTAGCTTTTGTGATGATGCATATGAATACTTGAATAGGTCGATATATTATATATAATACCAATGTCTTGTTAAAGATGTCACAAGAGTGTTGTTGTTTCCTGTTCTGAAATTTGGTTTTATGAGGTGAATAATCTAATTGTGGCTGCTTTGAATACAGAGATATGTGAAAGATTTTAGTCGTACTTATGGCAAACAACCCAACAAGGATGATGACGATGGTGTATTAGAGATTTGGAGACAGAACCATCAGGGTAAACTCTCTAGTACGTTGTTTGGTTCTAGTGAATTTTGAGCATTTGTATTTCTCTTCTTGCTTTGTTTGTTCTCTGGAGAGAGTTTTTACATGTCCGTTTGATTAATATGGCTCTGAGATGATTCATATAGAAATATGCCACAGAGTGATTGATTCTGGTGAAGAGATTATGATTTGATGTTAAAATCTGTCACCGAGTAAAGAGATTTTGATGGTGTTCATTGGTTGATTTAGTTTCATATAATGTTTAGTATTTTAACTTGTCCGTAACCAATGTCAAGGGTTATGCCAAAATCTATGAATTTTGCTTTTTAATTGGTAGAAAATACTATCAGTTTATTGAATCGCTGTTTTTAGATGTGTGTAAAAATCATAAATCTCTGATTGTGACTCTTTTGAATACAGAGCTTGAAACTCCAAATTTTGCTTCTCAAGAACATGGAGATGAGCAGAGGAAAATTTTAATAGTCCAACATCAAAATCGGTGCGTATGAGCAAAAAAAAAAACCTGGAAGGAGTTGCTAAATCAATCATTGTGTAACTTTTCATAATAGCTAAGTTGTATCTGATATGTGTAGCAGCAACAAGTCTCTCCAAAGGTCCAAAGTGCCCACCAGTTTTTCACCCAAAATACCTTGAAGATTGATTGGTATAAACCATCTCACTACTAAATCATCATATTTAGCAAACTATCGGTTAGATAATTTTCTAACTTAATGATGTTTTCATTTAGATTTTTGATATATTTACTTTTCAAAATACTTTCTACTGATTATTTTAAATTTTCTGATTGCTAAAAAAAAAAAAAAATTTCACAGCTTTTAAGTTTTCAAAATTCTTTTTCACCGGATTTGATTTTTCAACTAATATTTTAGATTTTTGGATTTTGAAACTTGAGTTATGAATTTACTTAATTGTGTAAGCAGTTCGGACTTAAGATCCTGTCTTTGGATCGTTTGCGGTTGCTAAGACCGTTTTTTCTTAACATTATGATATGAGTTTAACACTTGAGTTTCTAATGATTTTGACATCAAATTCTTTTCTTTTCTCACTGATTATTTTAGATTTTTCGATTGTTAAAAAAATTAGATTTCAGATCTTTTGAATTTTCAAAATACTTTTTTTCACCCAGATTTTGTTTTTCAATGATATATTTTATTTATGGATTTTAAAATTTGATTTCTAAATTTACATAATTGTTAAAACAGTTCGGATTTAGGATCCTAATAGATTTCAGATCTTTTGAATTTTCAAAATACTTTTTTTCACCCAGATTTTGTTTTTCAATTGATATATTTTATTTATGGATTTTAAAATTTGATTTCTAAATTTACATAATTGTTAAAGCAGTTCGGATTTAGGATCCTATGTTTGGATCGTTAGTGGTTGCTAAGACTGTTTTGTCTTAACAATATGATATGAGTTTAGCACTCGAGTTTTTAATGATTTTGACATCAATTTGTTTTTTGTTTTTCACCGATTATTTTAGATTTTCCGATTGTTAAAAAAAATTAGATTTCAGATCTTTTAAGTTTTCAAAATACTTTTTTCACCAGATTTTGTTTTTCAATTGATATTTTTTATTTATGGATTTTGACGGAATACCACGTTCGGTTAGTTCTCACAGTTATATAAATCTTTCAAGTTTCTTTGATTATTCTGACAACCTAAATTTTCTAAAAAGTTTAGCTCATAGATGGGGGAGTTTTTTGTATTTGGTAAACTTAGACTATATTTATAATTAATTATCATAGTTTATTTATAAAGTTAAAGTTTTATTTGATAATTTGTTGCTTATTTATTTAATTAATGTTCTTTGTAACATGAATTTTTTTTTTTGATTTTGATGAGTAATTATTAATATAGTTTTCGGGAGTTATAAAAGTAACGAAAAAAAAAAAAATTAAACCATAGGAGAAGCAACCGAATGAAAAATGGATCACATGGATGATGGAGTGTGTCACAACGGTCCAATATCGAGTGNCCTAAGGAATAGAGGGATTACCGGTGACTCAAGGTGTGCTAAATGCGGTTGCGACGAGGAAACAGTAAATCATGTACTGTTTTGAATGCCCATCAGCGATACAAACTTGGGCATTATCTTCGGTACCCTCCGCACCAACTGTTTTCCCAACAGCGTCACTCTTTACAAATATAGACTACCTTTTTGGCGTGCACATAAGGATGCTCCAATGCAGAGCTTCCCCTGGATTATTTGGTATATTTGGAAATCTATGAATGACAAGATTTACACAGATTTCGATAAGGACCCAAGGGACACCTTAAAATTGGCTGAAGCGGAGGCTAATGCTTTGTTTTTGGCTCAAACAGAGGTTCCTACAGAGAACCATATTCCTATCCCCCCCAATCTAGAGAGCCGAGGTTTCACAGAGTACAGGTGTTTCGTCGATGGATCTTACAAAGAGGTCGATTCTTTCTCCGGATTAGGATGGTATTGTTCGAAGCCAAACAATGAAGACCAGCTCATGGGAGTTTGCAATCTGCGTTGAAGTCTTTCCCCTTTACACACTGAAGTGGAAGCGCTAGTATGGGCAATGAGAAGCATGATCGCAGAGGGGAGAACAAATGTTCATTTTGTTATGGATTGCTCTGATTTGGTGAAGATGGTGTCTACACCCTCTGATTTGGTGAAGATGGTGTCTACACCTTCTGAGTGGCCGGCCTTTGAGATATTATTAGAAGAGATCCAGGAAAGTAAGGGCTTATTTTCATCTTTCTCGATTTCTCTTATTCCTAGGCAATCAAATGTTAAAGCGGACTTATTAGCACGGAGTGCCCGTGTCTATCCGCATTATATTATGTATGTAAACATTTTGCCACCGTCTTGGCTATTGGAACCTTTCAATTAATAGAAAGTTGTTGACAAAAAAAAAAAAAAAAGAGTTTTTCAATCGAGCATTATGGCCATATATTTGAGAAGTCTCGTTGCTATCTCTCTCTCTCTCATTCTTATGGTGACAATTTCAATGTCAAATACTCCCTTCCATCTTCCTCTCTTTTATTCTTTATTTTTTTCTAGAGAGTACAACACAAAAAAAGATTTGAAATCTTATGATCTTGGGTGATGCAGATCATAAGAATTATGCAGTTGTATCCTGGGATTCGGAACGCAATGCAACCGTTACACTACGAGGCGTTTTCAGAATTAAGGAAAGAGCACTTCGTCTCTGCAAATCCGTTCTTCCTATAATTCATGTATCGGTATATTTTGTATTAATTTATCGATTTATTTATGCAATTTCTTCACAATTATTCAGTCTGCCTATGTTGTAGAAATAACATTCCAACACAGAGAAGAATATTTTCTACACTTTCAGCCTCTCTGATTCTCCAACTCTTGTATTATATCAATGATCTTAAAGTTAATTCTCTATATTTTATAATCATCAAGATATTACCGTATTATTCAACACTATTTTTTAAAAAAAATCTTTGTATATTTAATTCATTGAAAATGACTTGCATTGGATATATTTTTGAAAGTCTTTGTATATTTAATTCATATAAAATCTAGTAGAAGATGAGAGTTTTTGAAAATTTTTTTTATAGTTTTTGTTTCTTTGATTATAAACATTTAATTATAATAAATTAAAATTAAAATTTTATAAAAAATAAAAAATAATGGCATGTCACTTTTTATTAATGGAAGTTAACAGTGCTGGTAACGTAGTTAAATGCTTTGTTAAATTTTATGACAGCGTGAACTCGAAATCTAGTTTGAAGGTTTTTGTGAAAATATTTTTAGTTTGAAAGTTTAAAGTGTGAGTGAAATTTTTTGAATGTTTAATATGTTACTGGTTTTTACTTTAAAAGTTTTTTTATGCGATGTGTTCTTTTATAATCATCAAGATTCAAAGTTTAATGAGATATTATTCATCAACACTAAAAGATTTTAAAAATATTTGTATATTTGATTCATTTAAAATGACTTGCATTAGTTGTACGAGATTTGTATATATATCTTTTTTTTATCACTTAAGAGGTGTGGTACGTGTTTATCGATAATTTTCAACATTTACCAACGTAATTTTCAAACCAGCGTCACAATTGCTTCGAACATGGTTTGTGACAGATTAGCGACTGAATTATCTCACATTTGCAACGATGGTATTTATCGTTGAAAATCGATACACGATTAAGGCAGAGAAGTTGCAGATTCGAAATGCTAAGCATTGCTCTTTGAATTGTACTGTACGATTCACAATTGGGATTGATCGTATGTAAAAGGGCTAATTGGCTTTAAGTGGACACTACCGTAGGCTGATTTATAATTGGGATTTCCTAAACGTCAAATTAATCAAACTTCGGATTTGCGGAAAATACTGAAAAGAGACTTCTATTTCGAAAGTCAACAATATCTTTAAAGACCTCTTTTTAGGTAGAAAATGGTGATTTACACAAAGGGGTAGTTTTTGGGAAAGTTGTTATAAAAAGGGTAGTTTTTTGTTTTAAGGTAGTTTTGACAGGGCTGAAAATTTTTAGTCCTATTTTGCCTCGGTACCAGACAAAACTTAGTTATTGATATGCGCTTAGTTACAGGGATTTAGTTACTATAAGTTAAAATATGGGCGTTGATATTATTATACTTGTTTAAATTGTGCGGTTAGTAATGTATTGGGCTTTGGTTGGTAGCTTTTTAATCGTGGCCGTTTATGTTGGCTAAATTAATGGTTATTAAAAAGGTATTTACTGTTTAGAAGTGATATTAAATCGTGGTTGTTGATTTGATACCTAACCGTGGGGCTCTGGTGAAGCCTAATAAAATATGGTAGATCTGAATCTAAATCTACCTATCAATGGTGAAGAACTATCAACGGCCATAATTTTATAGTTTTAAATTTAAATTATAAGTTAGTTCATGGTATGAAAATTCGTGTATATAAAATTCAAAGTACTATAGTTCTTGGTAGAAATGGCCGTTTTATCTAAAAATCAAATACTAAATCTGGTATAGAAATATTTAAATTATTAATTATTAAACTAAAAAACTTTCAAATAATTTCGTTTCTTAGAATTATTTTTTAATAATGGTTAGTTCTTTTTAGAATGGAAATATTTTATTAAATTTTAGTATCGTATGAAGTTTTTCCTATTTGGATAAGTTTTGAAGATTAGTGCGAAATTGGACTCTCAAAACCTCATCAAATTAATTACAACATAAGGACAACATTATATGGAATCTTCCAGCACGTTCGTTACTATTCTTTACTTTTCATTAATATTTTATTATAATTATCAGTTGATTATCTTGTGAAACTCTGTTTTTTTAAACATTTTTGCTTCTCGAATTGCTTAATACAAAAAACAAAACAAAAACTCAAGATAAAATAAGAATTAAGTAGTTTAACAAAACGAAAACAAGAATATAAGTAATAATGTTATGTATATCTTTGCTGCATTTTGCATTACCACCTTTAAAATTTTATTGTCATGTTTTACTAAACAACAAAAACTACTTTTATATTGTCATTTTTCGCCTCTTTTCCATAATTATTTCGCTGATATCACGTTGTCGCATGTCTAAATAGTAGCATCACACACTAACTTTCACGTAAATATTTTTAAAGATGTGATTTTTCACCTTTTTTTTTTGGTATCAATAGATGCGAAGTTAGAATCAGAAGCACGGCTAAAAAAAAAACATTCGGAAGCATAGTACCATAAATTAATAGGAAGCATGGAAACAATTTTAGTTGTTCTCATAACTAAATCAAAAGATTCAAAACACTAAAGACTAACTTAAATTATTGAAAGCTTTAACCTAATTACTTCATTATTGATAACTTTTCTTCTCACTAAAATAATGTTATATATATATTATTTCGGGAAGAACGGCGATGCCTTCCCTGAACCGATCGTTTTGAAAGGTTATACCTTCACTATCATGATCATATAAGACTATGTTTTCTCAGATCATATGGCAGGCTCTACCTCCATAAAATGAATGTCCTAATGACATTCTAAATTTCGTTCAGAAAACGAAAATTTTATATTATCGGAGTGCGACTCAGTTGCCCCAGAATAATGGACGTCTCTGACGCCATAATTTATTTTACTGAATTTACATTATGGATGTATTATGCACCATAATAATGGACGTCTCAGACGTCATAATTATTTATCTGCTAATTTAAATATGATTTACTCTGTTACAATATGTTTGCTATTAATACTTGTTTATATTATGATTTTGATATAAGGAGGCTCGACCGCCTGTATAAAACAATTTAATCTAAAATTTGGTAAACTTATCTAATTGAATAAATAATTTTCAGATCAATTTTTCTTCACTTCCAACGGCTATAAAATGGCTATAAAAACTGCTAGTGAACAGTAATTTCAGTAATCATGTCAAACTTGGCGAAACTCGAGATTGCTGCCCTTGATATTTCTGGAAAAAACTACATGACATGGGCAGTAGCAGTCAAAATGCATCTGAAAGGAAAACAACTCCTTGATACCATCGATGCGTTAAAAACGACATCCGATGAGAAAAATGCACAATCTATGATATTCTTGTGTCATCACATCCATGATGGTCTAAAAGACCAATACATCACAAAAGAATATCCTGCTGATCTCTGAAAATCGCTCAAAGATAGATTTGATCACCAAAAATATGTGATCCTACCAAAAGCCAAATATGAGTGGCTT
>OVAY01002132.1:0-20702 GCA_900406395.1 Kernera saxatilis | reverse complement strand
CCTTTGGTATTATTCATTCACAGAGATTCTGAATCAGTTTTGAATACAGAAAAATGATAGATGCTGAAAAGAAGCAATTCAGAATGAGAAAATTCGAAGAGAGACCTTAGTTTTGGAATTCGCAATCCCGTGTTCAAAGAAGATCGGGGCGGCATGGGCGAAAATTCGCCGGAATCCTTCCAGTTTCGCGACTCTGAAATTCTCCAAATATGGGAAAGCACTCCTCACGCTTCTCTCTATTCGAAAATGAGAGGAAAAGCAATTAAATCATATTCACGATAATCATGAACAATTAATCATACGCAACGAAGGAGAAAGAATCTGAAATAAGCGCACCAGAGAGAATAGAACGGAAGCCAGTGATGGAGATCGAAGATTCACCAAGGATCTCGAAGATGGTCCTCTTTCGAGCATCTTTCTCCGTCTCACGAAACACTATGAAACATAGGGAGAGAAAGAAATTGCGAGTCTTTAATGGCGGAGAGGAGAAGGAAAGGGAATTTGTGGTGCTAATGGCGGGGAGGAGTAAGGACAGAGATTGATTGCGAGTCTTTGATGGCGGCGTGGAGAAGGTGAGGGATTTTGCGGTTCTAGGGTGACGTTTTGATTTTGTGTTTTTTAATAATTTTTTGGTGTATTTTTTTTATGCTGATGTGGCTGAAGGAGGGGATGCTGAGTTATCCATCTCTCGTGAGAAATAACTGAACTTTTATATAATAGATTACTTATTAAGAGGCTGTAAAATAGTGATGTCAATAAATACTTAATCCGTTTCATAAAATGTCGTTTTAACAGATCAATTTTTTTTTAATATACGAATATGACCCAATTTTATATATTGATATTTAAACGGTAAAATAGAAATTTTGATTTAAGGGTAAAATATAAATTTTGTTTGAAAAATCATATTGAAAATGTATAATGAAATCATACTTTTTGTGAAAGTATGTTATATTAATCATTTGATAGAGCTAACCTTTGTATTCTCCTATAATTTTTTTTTGTCAACTTTGTATTCTCCTATAATTGTCGCATAAAACTCCAATATTGTGATCGAACTTAGTTCTTCCAGAATGAGAGTCGCAGCATCCGGGTGAGTGAAGCGGCAAGCCACAGCGAAGGCTGTTTCTCCTTGCCTGTTGAGCGCAGTCAACGCAGCTTGTCCAGACACTAGTATGGACGTCACGATGTTTGCATGTCCCCAGCGAGCAGCAAAATGAAGAGGCGTATCGCCGTCGGGATTGGTGATTCCGACAAGGGAAGGGCATAGCTCGATTATCGTCTCCACAATTTCCTCGTGCCCAAGCTTCGTTGCGAGGTGCAAAACCGTTCCCCCAAGGGTCTCCCAGTGATTTCTTTCCTCCAACACTGACGGATTGTTCTTGGCAAGAACGACTACAGTCAACAAGTCATTTCGGTGGATGGCTTCGATTATTGGTGCAGGCTTCTTCTTCTCCAACGATTTGAGGAGACTTGGGTCTTGCATCTTCTTAGAAAAATGCGGATATTAGTATATACTATATATGCACATATGAGACTACTGTTTATGGGTTAGAGTAAGAAAAAAATCTCTCAGGGCTGCTTTAAATAATTTGATACCATCTCATAAGTCAACGCCGTCTGAGCTGTTATATTCGTATAAGTTAATCTTTCAGTTCCGAGAAATTTCCATCGAAAGTCCACGCGTTGGAAACATATAAATATGTTTGATTTTGTCTAGCAACCTTCAATATATATATAACATGGGTTACGCGGTTAGCAACTTACCATTGATATTTTTTTCAAAAAAAAAAATAGGTTAAGATGCCCTTATTTCTTTTTTCTTTTTTTAAAGACGATACCCTTATTTCGAAATGATGTTCGAGTAGGTTAAAACTTTAAACCAGCACTTACCAATAGTGTCGGATTAGTAGTTTAAGTATAGGAGTTAAACATGTCGTGTTTTTAGTTTGATTCCCGTTAAAAAGAATACTTTACGATATGTTTTAATATTAGCACAGATACTAAGTCTCGGATCTAGAGAAGAACAGGCGGAAAAACCAAACTCATCCACATCATAAAAAAACAAAAAAACCTTTAAACCAACAATTTGGACGATTTTATTCAATATATATCTATCACTTCAAATTTTAATGATCAATTTTAAAAACACTAAAATAATACGAAAGATTTATCTCCTTTTTTTGATTAGTTGCGAATCTAAAGGTTTTAAAGTTTAAAAAGTTTAGATGAGAATTTTAAATGAGATTTATCAAAAAAGAGAAAATTGCAAAATGATAGAATTTTATTTGCAAAAAAGGATCAGAATTTGTTTACTTTGTCAGTTTTCTACAAATAGAACACATAAATAATTATATATATATATATATATATATATATATATATATGTATATTATTCAGTAAATTCTCCCAACTCCATTGCATGAAAAACTATATTCATAAAGTCAGACAAACATACCTTTTCAACTATGTTTTATTTTATTGATCTACTTCTTATTTTATGATTTTTCGAATGCTATGTGGTACCTTCCTTTTCTCTTTATATATTATTGTTCTTATCAGTTCATTACGCATCGTATCTTATTAAAACAAAAAAAAAGAACAAATAGTCGAAAAATAATAATAGAACAAATAACTAATGGTAATTATTAATAAAAAAACTATACTATGATAATATTTAATTATATATATAAATATTTATTTTTTTAGAAATTTAACTATGTAGAAACTCCGTATGAAAACATAGAGAAAATAATCATTTGCAATTCTTAATTGCTTTTTTCTATATATAATTTGTAAAAGTTGATTGAATAATACAACCCTTAAAGCTCTATAGAGCGGTTTGGATTTGGGTGCTATGCAAGTCACGCAAGTCGCTAGTAGTTTACAAAAAAAAGGGAAAAAAAATGTTTTTTCAACCAGTTGACTTTTTAAAACGTGGCTTTGCTTCCATTTAGATGTTTTTTTTTTTTTTTGAAAGAACTTCCATTTAGATGTTTCTAGGAAGAAGAAGCCAAGAAGATATATTAATTTTAGTAGTCGAGGTTGAGTATTTAAACGAGTTGCTGAACTTGCACAGACTCGCAACACATTTAAAACATCTTTCCCTCAACCATTTTTAGTAAGAATAAGAAGGTAGAAAGATGGCTACACCAATTTTCAAAGCCATCCTCAGAAACGATGTGCTAGCTTTTCTCAATCTCGTCCAAGAGAACCCATCGGTTCTCGAGGAAAGAAATAATGGAGAGAACCTCGGGGGCACGGTTTTGCACCTTGCTGTGGAGGTAGACCAACGCGAACTTGTGGAGACAATAATCGATCTCTACCCTTCCCTAGTCAGATCCACCAACTATGATGGCGACACGCCTCTACATTTAGCAGCCCGTTTGGGACACGCTAGCATCGTAACCCTGTGTCTAGAATCCGGACAGGCTGTGTGCATGAAGCTCAACGGACAAGGAGAAACACCCTTCTGCTTAGCCTGCAACAACAATCACCCCGATGTCGCGAGGCTCATTCTGGAAGAAACAAGTTCGATCACCATCGTAGAATTTTATGCCGCAATTCTACAACGATCCGCAGGTTCGTTATTTAAAACTAAATTTATTTCAAGAATGATAAGATTTCAAGACGTTTTGCTCGTATGAAATTTAAAATTTCAATAAGAAACAAATTGAGATGTTTAGAAGTAAAAACAAATTTTATGCTTTATATATCATGTTTTTGTCAACCATTTATATAACATTTAGATGATCTAAGAAGATATACATTATGATTTATTGTGAAAAGAAAAAGATATTGAACATATTCATTGTTCGTCAATTCATATTATAATACCAACATTTATTATATATATCCTTCGTATTTGTGAAATTATATTATTATATTTTGAAATATACGTTATATATATGGCTATTTTATATCATTCCATTTTAACATTATGGAATTATATAAATAGAAATGTTATAATACCAAGGATATAATAAAGCATATTCTTTAACAACAAAATATAATAAAGCTTATATAATTGTTAAAGAAATACAAATAAAAGAGACAAAGATTATTTAAAATAAAACATAGTATATGGTGTTTATTACTTTTAATAAAAGCGACTTAAGTACTCCTACCACTTGCTAGCCAGGCCCACCAATACATATTCATAATTTTATACAACTCAGGCCTTGCGAGGGAAGTACTTGGGAAGTTCCCAAAACTAGCTTGGCATATCGATGGAGAAATGTCAACCCCGTTGCATCTAGCGTGCAATGTGGATAACCTTGATGTAGTAAAGATGCTGTTAGGGCTTGATGAAGAACTTGCAGAGAGGGTCAACAAGGATGGTTTGACACCTTTGCATTTGGCGGCCACGAAATGCTCAGTTCCAATCCTGAAGGAGTTTACGGACAAGGCTCCAAGATCTTTCGACACACTCACACCCGCAAAGGAAACCGTTTTTCATCTAGCCGCGGAACACAGAAACAGTGCAGCTTTCATCTTCATGGCAGAGAGCCCTGATCGAAGCGAACTTCTCCACAGGACGGATAAAAAGGGCAATACTGTTCTACACACTGCTGCCTCCGTTGCCTGCCTTTCGGTTAGTGTTTTTCTAGATTACAATCAAGATTCAAAATGTTTTCAGTAACAAAAATTATCTAAATTTCTACCGATATCGATAATTCTTTATATATCTGGTTTTAAAAGTGAAAATTATTTTAATTTAACATTGAAAATTTGCATTTTCATCGTTTTTGCTCTAACCGTAACAAATATGAGAAAGCTTTAAGACATTGAGAAAAAAAAGTGCATGTCAATCATTTCTTTTTTCTTTTTGTCAGTAACATACATTTTATCATATTTGTATTCGGGAAAAAAATAGTACATTGCCTTATAAACTCAAGAACTCCTCACAGCTGACTTTTGAAGGTGAGTTTTACCCATTACACTTTTTGGGTTGTTGTTACGTTCAAACCTAAAAAAATCGTTAGGCTACATATATCTTGGTTGCATGTCAATATATCATAAATTGCATTTTTCCCCCTTTATTTGTGAGTGTCAGTCATTCTTCATAAATTGCATTTTTACTGTTTTAATTTATTTTTTTGTATTCCAATTTATAAAAAACGGAGGTGG
This sequence comes from Kernera saxatilis, assembly GCA_900406395.1. NCBI lineage: Eukaryota > Viridiplantae > Streptophyta > Magnoliopsida > Brassicales > Brassicaceae > Kernera > Kernera saxatilis. The sequence continues at coordinate 15,572 of OVAY01002132.1, read as the reverse complement.
TTAACTACATTATATACGAAACAACCATAGATCTCACAGCCAAGAACAAGTGGGGTTTTGCAGCTGTTGATTTTGTCAACAAATATGATCATCGTTATCTATCAAGCTTGCTCAAGGTTGATGCAGAAAAAGTTCGAAATCCTCAAGCCCAGGGTAAATTTAGGTTTGAACAAGTAACCCCCAAACCTAGACCCCAAACCCAGACGGTAGTAAAAACATATGATCCGCAGCTACTGTATATGATGAAAAGACTTGAGAGGCAGATCGATACAGACCCTCCAAACAGGGAACGTGAGATGCACGCAGAGGCATTACAAAGCGCGAGGAACACCGATCACAATAGTAGCGGTCTTGATTGCAACGGTTGCTTTCACCTGCGGCATAAGTCCTCCTGGTGGCGTCTATCAAGAAGGACCTTCCATAGGAAAATCAACTGCGGGAGGTACGTTGGCCTTCAAGATCTTTTCGATAAGCAACAACCTCGCGTTGTTCACATCGCTATGCATTGTGATTCTACTCGTCAGCATCATACCTTACAGGACGAAACCACTCATGAATTTCGTGGTTATAACACACCGGATGATGTGGGTGGCTGTTGCATCCATGGCTACAGCTTATGTAGCCGCAGCTTGGATAATTGTACCACAACTTGGAGGAACAAAATGGTTGTTTTACGCCATTCTTGCTATCTCTAGCGTGACATTAGGAGGTTTGTTTGTGTATCTGGGTTATAAACTGGTTACACACATGTCTAAGAAGACAGAGTGGAAGAAAAACATGTCAACGGTTCCCGTAGTTACTACGACTCATGTGACAAACGTCTGGGAGAGTGCAGCCTCAGACAGAGGAGCCGCCGCAGCTGAAGGCTATTACATCTATTGAACTATGTAACTAAAGAACAACTCTCGAAAAACTTTATTACACGATCCACGGATCAGACTTCAGAGCCATGTAATCGTCTTTTTAATAGAATAACCTTTAACAGAAACAAATTAAAGAACCAACTGGTTTGGGAGCATCTTAATTAGTTCTCTTCATAAATTTATAGGTTGAGAGAGAAAGAAAGAGAAATATTTACCAATCGACAATATATATCTTGCCGGAAAAAAAACTTCGTAAAGATTTATCTATCCATTTTTAGTAATTTTTTATACTCTTGTTTCTCTGTTTGATTAAAATAAAATATATTTTTTTCTATAAGAAAATACTAATAAAAATATTCATACCAAAAAATAAAAACTAATAAAAAATAAAGAATAAAGAATAATGTGGTCGTCTTAGCTGCTAACGAGAAAAGTTGCAAAACAAAAATAGACTATTGAAACAAAAATACCTAGGCTTTTGTAGTTGACTAGTTGTGTGTTTTATTTTTAATATTCAAAACTAGTTGTAAAATTAGGTTAGTAAATATAGCAATTGAGGTAATTTGTGCCGGTCGTATAAGATTGTGCCGATCGTGTTGATTAGGGTCAAACTTCCCTTAATACTTACGATGTCTTCACTGGCCGCCTCTAACGCCGACGAGCCACCGCGAAAAATCAACCCAGCGACGTCACAGTCACCATCGTTATTTTCCTCACTGCCGAACGACATCCTCTGGGAAATCTCAGCCCGTGTGCCGAAAAGTTATTATCCAATCCTCTCTTGCGTCTCCAAGAAGTTTCGTTATCTTTTTTCGTTCGCCGGAGATTCACCGGATCCGTTCTCTCCTCGGCAAAGATTTGCTCATCTACTTCACTGACGACACCAGTTTCTCGGAAAAGACCATTGGTTCACTCTCCGCAGAAATGAGAATAATCCGAAAGAGAATCAGCTCGTCTCTTGCATTTCCTTATGATTACGAGCCCTTCTTTGATTCCCGATCAGGAAAGATTCACCGAGTACCTAGTATGCAACTTGGTAAGATATATGTGATCGGAGGTGACAATGAGATTCAAGCGGAATCATTTGACCTAAAGATGGAAACTTGGGAACCAGCGCCGATTCCAGAGGAAAAAATTTATTACCTCTGGAGTTCGCGTGCGACTGTGTCATTAGACAAGAAGGTTTGTGAGTTACTGTATTATAAACACATCAGTTAAGTTGCCTAAAGATAAATGGTGGAGTGTTTGTGTGATAGACAATGTGCTCTACCTTTATTACGCTAGGTCCGGGTTGATGTGGTATGACTCTAAGGCCTAAGCTGATGCAATGGAGAGTGGTTAATGGTTTAAATACTCTCAATAAGGTTCGGTCTGTTGGAATGGCTGAATACTACGGAAAGTTGGCGTTTTTGTGGGTAGGATCTGGCGATGTTAGTAGTGAAACGAAGGAGATTTGGTATAGGATGATCGCTTTTGATAGGAGTGAAGTAACGATCCATGGGACTGCAGAACCGTCTCGACTTCTGGGGATTGTCCCTCGTGGCTATAGATTGCATGAATGTCTATCTGTTTCAGATTAAAAAGAGGAGATGTATTGAGGCCAATGGTGGTGGTTTTGATGTTTTAATACTTTGTGAGTCGTGATGGTGAACATGAATATATCAGTTGTGTACGTTTACAAGATAATGAATCTGTTGCTTTTGCTTCTTCCACATGCCCTCAATTTATTTTCCATCTGAGAGAAGAAGTCTCGGTTTGGTTTACTCACTAATGTTGCGGATATGTTTCAAACCGGTTTGTTAACACTTGAATTGGACTATGCTCTATTTTTCTTTCTTTTTTTTCTGCATCTTTCCACAGAAGTACAGAAGATTGCTCTGTTTTTGTTAATGATTAACAAAGGCAAGCATGTTAATTTCTATCGACCTGTAATACGAGACATAATCCCAAATTCATTATGGACTCAAAACAAGCCCATGAGTATTTCATGAGTTTAGAAAACAAAAGCATAAAAGATAACAGAGTCGTGTTAACTAAGGTCCAAACTTCCCTTAATACTTTTTTTCTTTTTAAAAATTAACTTCCCTATTAATAGTTAATACAACTAAGCTCGAATCAAGCGGAAGAAGATGAAAATTCAAGAAGAATCATTTGACCTAAAGATGCAAACTTGGGAACCAATTCGTAAGGAAAAAATGTCATTAAGTTGGTTTTCGTATGCGATTACGTTTGCCTACGTTTGGAAATACTTCCTCTATTCTCAACATAAATCCAATAATTGTATAGAGAATAATTTGGATATCGTAGAAATTTTCAACTGCAGCTTTTATATATAGATCATAGTGGCTGATGCAACCTTTCTTTTTCTTTATAATTACGTATTTGTAAGTTTCATATGTAAAATGTTATTTGTATGTTGATATATCTTCTTTGCGGTTTGTAACTCTGTATATAGTTATATACATGATTAGTAATGGTGGTGAGTCCCGCTGTATTTAAAATGAACCGTCTTCTAGAAAGATCAAGTATATGTTTTTTACCTTTTGAATCAATTGAGTTTTATGCCGTTTTTCAGGTCTGGAGTGGCATTCTCCATCAGATTATTGCTTGTAGGCTGATTTGACGAAAAAAATGCATCAAATTTTTGTATGTGACCCTATAAAGAGTGCTTCATCCTCCATGGTTGTACTTGCTTTATAAGTATGCCTCGCTTTTTAAGTCCTTTAAATTTGTTAAATGTCCACTTACAGGATAAAACATGCATGTCTGTTATGGTATTGTACCATTTTGTTACTCTGATTCTTTGCTTTATTTCCTTAGATTTGGTATAAATGGTCCATGATCTTGCTTGAAGCTATATTCCGATCCTACCTACTTCAGAAGAGCATCAAGAAACCCAGACAAGTAACTTAGAAGTCCCATGAAGATTACAAGTGTTCGAAATTTAGGGTGTCGTTACCAGATTAAACTTTTGTCTATATATTTCTGTTTTCTGTTTTATTGACATCTACAGAAAAATAAATCTTCCTCAAGGATGATCAGTTATTTTGGTTTCATTTTTATGTTCCTCACGTGATCACTAATGTTTTACACAATGACTATGTTAACTCTTATCCTTATTAATAAAGTCGATGTTATTATAAAAAACAAAAAAAATCTTCCTCAAGGAGTCGAGATTGTCACCTCTGGCCTCCATGGCTAACCAGAGTGCGAGGTAAAACATATACATTATTGGCAGATTTATGATTCCGGGCACACTGCACACAGTGAATAATTTAACTCGGTTTCTTTTCAGTTTGTTTCATATGTAATTTTGATTCTTTATTCACATTAAAGAGTTTGTACAAAATCTCGAAAGAGTAATTGGTGCACAGTGAACACAATGAGGAGGAGAATTATAAATATATAAGACATTAATTGATGGTATAAAAGTTGTCCTATTTTAGCCAGTTTATCGGCTATTTACTTGAGGAAGTCATTTACTTCATTTAGCTTCAGTGGACAAACCGCTTCTACTAAGACTGTCTCAGTAAGTGACATGGAAAAAACAGATCAGCAAGATCATCATTCTCGCTCTTTTGATATCGGATTTGGTTCAGACTACATCAAATGCCTTTTAATTGTAACCTCTTCACTTAAGACTGGTGAACAACCAAAAGGGTATTCGATTCACGAGCTTGCCACCAGGCTCTTGCACCATTGCTTCAGTCCCTTCTGCATGTAAAACCGAAAATGTGCGTGATAATTTCCAGTTTAATCCTTCGCAAGGGCAAGCTAGTCACTCCTCTTCCCACGTTAATTGGTATGAGAAAACTGAGATATGGAATCTTTTGGTCTTCAGATATGAAACTTTTGAAATGGTGGAGATGAACTCTGTTGTGGTTAACATTTATATAGTCATGTGAATATACGTATAGTCACTAAAAAGAAGGTATGGTTTTGTGTATAATTATTTCAAGAGAGAATGTTTTATAATTGTAAGAAAATCAAACAAACTTAAATTTTACATATAAAATTTGGAAAATCAAATAAAATAAAACAAATTTCTCTAAAATATTTTATAAAATGAAACGGATAAATTACATGTTTAAATTAGTTGATTATAAGTTCCATTTTCCCGCGCGGCAACGCGCGGGTGCATTTCCTAGCACAAATAATAATATTGCAGATGATAAAAGTAAATCACTTATAAAAAATCTATAACTAGGATTCCTCTTAAATATGATTTCAATAACCGTAATATCCTTTAATGATATTGGCTGCCATGTCTACCCCATTCTTGCGTACTGGCAAGGAAGACACGCATTTAAGAAGAGCAACCTTCCCAAACATACCACCTAGCGTCAAGCAGGCGATAGCAAGAATGGCATAGAGTAACCATTTTGAACCTCCATAATCTGGTAAAGTCACCGACGCTGCGGAGACGTAAGCACTTGCCATGGCTGCTAGTCTGCTACAGCCACCCACATCATCCAATGAGCTATAACCAAGAACTTCAAAAGTGAATCCTCCCTGTAAGGTATAATGCTGAGGAGAAGAATGACCATACACACTGATGTAAACAAGGCGATGCTATTGCTTATCGAGAAGATCACGAAAGCTAAGGTTCTCCCCGCGGTTGATTTCCCTATATCTTCTCCTCCTTGAAAGACCCCACCAGGTGGGTTTATACCGCATGTGAAAGTAACCGATGCAATCAAGACGCCGACAATGGTGAGTGTAGTCCTAGCGCTTTGCAAAGCCTCCAATTGCATCTCGAATAGTTCCTTTGGACAATCTCTACTTTGAACTCTTAGTATCTCCTTCTGTAGCTTCTTCAAGCTATCTACTACTTGGATTTGAAAATTTCCCATTTCTCTAGGACTTGAAGGATGTTCAGTTAATATTTCCAGATCATACCTCAGAGCGGTAGATAGCTGAAGGAAATTTTCATCATCTTTGTTGAGAAGGTCAACCGCTGCGAAACCCTTCTTGTTCTTGGTGGTGACTTCTATTTTTGTTTCACGGGTGATGTAATCGACCAGCTGTAATGTGTCCAAATGGAATCTATATATTAATCAAACTCAGAAAATAAACAAAGAGAACCAAATATTTTAAAGTTTTCCAATCATATCACTTCTCATGAAAAACATTAATTTAAATGCATTTAGTCAATATAGATTCATGATATGTTTTATTTAATTTAGATGTTAACAGCATATTTTAAGTTTTTAAATCATATCACTTCTCATGTAAGTTGGCACTTTAGATGTAATTGAAAGAATACAAAAAAATTTATTTTAGATGTAGGTACGTAGTTTCTACATAGTCTACATGTTTTGGTCTAAGCACAAACAAATGTAAAGAACAAAAAAAGAGAGATAAAAGATAAAACATACGGCAACGGAGCCTACGGAGGCGGCAACGTGAAGCACAGTGTTTCCCTCTGCATCGAGCTGGTAGAGAAGTTGGCGTAAGTCGGTACTCTTTGCCATGACGATGAAGTCATCGATTTCCTTGTGCCTCGCAGTTTTATGGAAGACAGTTTCGTTCTTTACCTCGCACCCTAGCTGCCTAGTTAGGTGCAAAACCGTTTCCTCGGGCATAGTCGGATTCTCTTCTACGACCAGAGAAACACAACTGGCCATTTCGATTCTGCGTAAATTTTGTGGAGCCATCTTTAGTTTCAAGTGGCTTGAGGAAACTTTGGTCTTTTGAGTATAAATTTGTATTTGTTATGTTAAGTTAGTTATATGCATTTTCTCATGGTTCCTTTAAATACTACTCTTTAAAGTCAATCATGCTCTATTCGTCAAACTCCTTATTTATAATATGTTTATTGTGAAAATTTGGGGACATTTCTCTGTTTACACATGACATCCGTGCATAAAGTCATCGTTCCAAGTCTATTTGATGTAGAAGTTATAATTATTGTACATCTTCCTCTTTTAGAGTCCACTATTTAAAAAATTTAAAACCAAATTGTAGTTTTTGTCAAACGCTCTTAAGTCTAAACTATATACTAGTTTAAAGAAAATTTCACTCTATCACATATTATATGTCACACTCTAGATATCTACGAAAAAGAAACTCTATCCTATAAAAAATTGTAGTGTATTAAGATGTTTGAATTTTCCATGTATACATTGTAAGCTTTTGTCGAAAGATATGTATGTATATATATTTTACAATTTCCATACAGAGTGCCTTGCAAACCTTAAAAAATATAACCAAAAACACAATAACCGTTGATGACAAAATCTACTTACAAAAGTTTACATGTCACAGTTAAAAATCTTAAAGTATAGATGAGAAGGAGATCTTTTATAGTTACAAGACAAAGCTTTTAGCATTACATCTAAATAAACTATTTGAACAAAGACACCTCAAAATTACTTTTGAAGGACTAATATCTTCCCTAATTTCGAAAGTGACCCTCTTTCTTTCTTGTTTGTTTCTAATTTCTGCTCATTAATCCTGTTTATACTTTGTAAACAACACAATTTAATGTGGGAAACTTTTTTTTTTCCAAACTTGATTATAAGATCCAGTCAAAAATGTTGACTTTTTGTTTTGTTTACATCCTAAGATAGTGTTCATGAATCAATGGGCCAAATTAATCCATATCAAAAGAAAAGTATATTGCTACTTAGTATTTACATCTAAAAGATATGTCAAATTCCTTTTCTTTTTTTTCTATACAATTTTTCCGTAGTTATTTTTGTTCTTCTGTAATTGAACTTGAAGCTGAGTTTGAGGTGAAAAAGTAAACCAAAAACAACATCACCTTCTTCTAATACAACTCCTCTTCATCATCTTCATGATGATTCTTCTCCTCTGCTATATCTTTTTCTTTATTTACAGGCCTTCTTTAGGTCTCTTCTTCTGATCTCGAGCTCTCCCCTTCTGATCTCAATCTCTCTTCTTTGCTATGTACAGCTCCGACCTCAGTGTCTGTTCCATGACCCGCTAGAGGAGCCTCTTGATCACCTTGTGTAGAGTTTCTTGGACTCTGCAATGATCTGTGGCATAATATTAATGTCAAGAAACTGTGACAGAGACCCAAGAGAAAAACAAAGTATTGAGTCTAAGCAGATTCCAAAAACTCACTCTCTTATCACTTTTTGGGATTTTGGAGAACTGTGATAACCCCAGGCTGGAATTAAATCTCTAGTTCTTGCTTCAATTGTTCGAGTTTGGAATCCTTCAATCTCCATCTCCCCTCCTCCTCCACGCCTATTCTCTTCATCCAGATCCAACACCAATTCTTGAAACCTAAACTGTTTTGTGCAAAATACAAAGTATGAGAGATATCCACACAACATAGTACCTCTTTTCAGATCATTCTCTCAAGAAAAAAAAAGAAATTTTTACCTTTCGGCTTGCCCATAACGGTAGCGAAGGCGGCTGATACATCCGCAATTCCGCTTCCGAAATATACAACTGATGCTTATCCCCCACAAAGGCCTTTCCTTTCTTACTTACTTTCCAAGGTTCCTCACCACTCTGCTTTCTAACAACCTCAGGAAACACTTTACTTTTAGATTCCACTGTTGTTCCACCTCCATATATGTCACTGTGTTCATCTTGCACCTCTCTTCTAGATTGGTTTAGGATCATGGACCACCTTCGTATTGGCTGAACCGCTACTTTGCCTTCAGTCTCTAAACCAGACTCAAAATCCAACCCCGTCATCATCACCTCAGTCTCATGACCAGTCCCAACCGGATTTGCCTTTAATGCATACTGTGTCATTATTCCACAAGGAGCAAAAACCAGAAGATTCCTCTTGGAGCTATTATCAGAAGCAGAACCATAGTGGTTGCTGTTATTCTCTTCATCGCAGTAACAGAAAGTTGATGCGATTGGACCCGGAAGAGAGCCTCCAACCATTCCAGCTGCTGCAGCTGCAGCTCCGCTCACTGTTCCAATCCATCCACTGCTGCTGTATCCGCTTCTTATCCTATTAATTGCTGATAAAGGAATCGGAGTATTCACCTCTTCCCCGGGATTAATCTCAAACAGATGACTTGTCCCTCTTGAAGAGCTAATCACTATCAACTTACTATCATTCTTGAAACTGATGTCTTGTATTACCTGAAAAAAAAATTCATTATGGTTAATCAAAGACGTCAGATTTTCAAACTACGAGAGTGAAGGGCTCTGCTTACCGCATTAGTAAAACCGCGCTGAAGCCTGAACATATGCACAAAAGACGTTGTGGTCGCATCAGTACTTGCAGATGTTCTTGGCATTATTCTAAACACATTGATATTGTGTCCCTGAATCGAAGCAGTCACCAAAAGCATGCCGCTTGGATCAAAGCACAAAGCTGAAATAGGACTCTTGTGTGCCTTAAACTGCGCTATGACGCTTCTGCTTATGGTATCTTTGATAATAACCTGCACACACCATGGATATGTATAAAGCACAGATCAATGGAAAATCAACTTTAGAGGAAAACAACTTGAAGAGGATTTGGAGTATACCATTCCTATGCTATCCGCGTCTGGCACATTGTCATTAACAACTCCAATGCCTTTCAAACCAGGAATATACGGATTGGGCAGAACCTCTGAGCAGTACCTAGATAATGACCTGTACCCTTTGTCTCCAAGTGTCACGATCCCAGAAGCGAGCTGCCTGCTCGATTCTCTTGCAAACTGTGCAACAGTGGGTGATGATGACGGAGAGACAAGTTCTGGACTGAAAATTTTTGAACTTGAGCTAGCAATACGTTTTCCGCTATAAGCAATCCATCGTGGAGCAACTGCAAGAGGACCATATCCAACACCCAAGGAGCCATACGCGATGGAGTTAGAGACAATCATGTATTCCTTTTCCAATGTTGTAGCATCAAAGCAATGTATCTGCAAAATACATGTTTTCAGTTACACATTGTTAGTTTCAGAACAGACAAATCACGGAAACAAAAGTGACGCAATATAAAATTCGAACCTGAGCTGCTTGCAGTACAGCAACAATCCGAGAACTGCACCTAACCGTATAGATGACAGACCGGAATTTCAACGTACGCACATAAGACTGAGACTTTAACGAGTAGACATGCACATTTGTAGGAACTACTACGGTTTCACTTCCAGGGTTGTCAGAAGTGCTCTGTCTATTTGAGTTTTCTTCCCCAAAACTGTCACCACACACAGCCAAAAGCGGACGGCTCTCAGAAAACTTGTCATCTAGACCTTCCAAGACTATTGGGTTCGGTAGCATTTGCATAAAGGATGCTTGTCCATCATGTGCAGACACTATAACATGGACGTTCTCTGTTTCTTCGACATCCCAAATTTGGAATCCAGACTGAAATGCTAGTAGAAGAACTCTTCGAGTATCGCCATCCTCTTTCTCTAGCTTATCAAACCCCGCCCATAGTACCTTTTTGCATCAAAAACATCCAAATTTTCGAAACTTCTCAATAGAGTAACCCAAGATTTAGAAAGACATTAACACTCCACAACCTAAAGGTCGATCTTTTAATGAAGCAAAAACCCCCGAAAGATTCTTGTCACCTAAAGAGAAACATAAGCATGGATTTTCCCCCAAGAACCGGCAAGAATCTTCACCCATTATAACAAGCCCTTAACTTCGACTAATAACGCACAGAAAGTTCCTCGATTTCAAAGAAAGAACCGGAAAACTTGATCTATTTTTGTTCCGAAATTGAAGCAACTTTTTACCTGATCGTGAAGAGATTCAACGTCCCGGTTAACGGCGGAAGAAGCGGCGGATACGGCGGTGCGAGCAACAGTGGAAGCGCCGGAGGAAATCACCCGGAGGCAGTTAGACAAAGCACGAAACGAGCTCCGAGCTGATCGCGACACAACTCCGTCCGAGTTCTGAGAACCGTCTCCGTTCTTCCTCATAACGGTGAACTCTTTCACTAATCTAGCCTTGATCGTTAGCGATTTTTCTCTGCTTCTACGCCTGAGAATTTTTCCAAGAAAATCTTTCACGATGGAATTCTCCGAGAAAGAGGGAGGAGATAATTCGAATTTCAAAATCTCCAAGAAAAGTACCGAAAGTGAACAAATTCCTTGATTTTTTTTTTGATTATTTACTGAAGATTAGAAATGAAAATAGAATCTAAGAAAGATAAAAGAAATACACGCAAACTCGAAATTTGCTTCTTCTTCAAGTTGTCCCCAAGCAAGAAAACACCGAGACACAATCAAAGCTTTGATCAAAGAAAAAAAAAATTGAATAATTGCAAAACCCAGAACAAAGAATCAGCGATCGAACTGCAAATATTTAAGCTTGAATCGCTAAAGAAGATGATTGATATATACCTAAGAATCAGAAGGAAAAACGAAGAAATGAAGCAACAAATTTGTTATCTTTCTGGAATCGGGAGGTAAAATTGGAAAGAATTTGAAATTGGAATACGCGTTTTAAACCCAGAAAAGAAAAAATGAGAAGAATTTAGCGTGTCACGAAGCAGATATCTGATTAAGACTTTGAGAAACGTTTAGGAGCAAGAAAGGGGAAAGATTTTTAGGATAAGAGAGCGAAGACCTAAGAGACGAAAGCTTGTTTCAAAACTTCATAAATGATTTTCTTTTCTTATTTATATATTTTGAGAAAGTATAAAATGGATTTAAGATCTCTTTTACGTATCGTCTTTGTATTTACTACAGAGAGAGAGACTCACCTTCCACGTCTCTTTCCCTATTTTTTATTTATATAAAAAAATAAATAATTGTGAAATGTCCGGGTTTGTTGGTTATACCCAATAATTAAACCAAACAAACCTAAATATTAATTGAAACTCGATAGGTTTTTTAATTCGCCCTTGAATAGATTGAATAGAGTTTGAAGGGGGTGTTATTCAATCATGTATTTTGATAGAATTTAAATCTAAGCATAATTTACTGTTATTCAATTGTTAATTTTAAATTCTTTATTAAAATCTAGTGTTATTGAATATGATATTTATAAACCATGTATCATAAGATTTTAAAATTTGATGTTATTCAATAAAAATTTTCAAATTTTTTATTAAAATCTGGTGTTATTCAACATTTAAAAATTTTAAAAATCTTTCTATAATTAATTCATTTGAAATGACTTGCCTTTGGAGTTGCATTAGTAAATAAGTGGAAACAAAATCCAATGAATACTGTATAGATTTTAAAATCTACATAAATGAATCATATCAAAACTTAAAATCTATACAAATAAATTCTATCAAATTTTAAATTTTGATAATTATAAAGCATAGAGAATTGACTTTAAATCATTGATCCAATAACATCCTCTAAAGTTTTTTCTATTGTATTTACGTCATTTAATTCTCGGTTATAACAAACCGAGTTTGAACCGAATTAGCTTTCTTTTAATATTCATAATCTCTAAAACTCTAAACCAATCAAATCCACCGAAATTAGTACGACGTGCGCTAGTCATTTTTTTTGTTTCCGTGACGTGCGCTAGTCTTAGATGAAGCTTTTGATTAGTTTATATTTTTTTCTAAAGTTTTTTTTAATTAGTTTGTTGATTAATATAAACTAACTTGGCTCAACTCGGTTCTATATAGATTTGACTGGTTCAGTAAACCGGTCACTGACTCAGAAACTGACCCAAAAACAATACGGTACGCATTTAATATTGGAATTAAAAGTTTAGGCCCATGTTAGGCCTACTAAATAAGTAGCTTTCTTCCTTCTTTGACTCTTTGTTCCCGGAGCCGAGAAAATAGTTTCCGGCAAAATTTTAAACGAGCCGAGCGAGAAAATGATCGTCTTGTTCAAGATATTGTGTGATGGCTCAAATTGAACCATGATCTGAGGATGAAAGCTTCCCAGGCATCGAAACGCGTGGTGAGTAAGTACAAACTGAAGAAATCTATACGAGTTTTATTCCCTCTTTAGTTTTCTCATAATTGTTTGGTTTTCGAAGAAAACGCTAGGAAAATCGGAATCAAGGATTGAATGCGAAAGTATTTCCGTGTATTTCGTAAATTACGAGCTCGTATCGTTTCGTTTCGTTTCGTTTCGTTAGCGTCAGTTTTGAAATCCTGTGAAGTGAATAAACCTAATCGTCTGTGTTCTATAATCCGAAATCTCGGATCGTTGATAATTTCAATTCCCTTGTAGTGTTAAATCTAATAATTATAGACCGTGAAGTTGCTTAAATGGAAGATTATTGTTCGCTCTCTGTAGCTTTGTTTTCAGTGGCGTTTTTGTTTGATGAATGCTTAGTGTTGGTCTGGCTTCCCTCTCTAACTTCATGTTTCTCTTTGTTGAGCTCGAATTCTTCCACACCATGTCTCTAGTTTCTCTGTTGCTTTACGTTTTGGATCTATATCAAAAGTGTCCTGTGTTCAAGTATCTGGAATGAAGAGAAGGAAGAAATCTCTGTCTTGTGTCTAAGCAATGATTGTCTGGTTGACTTCCACAATTTCAAGCCACTTATATCAAGTTGTCTGTACTTCAAAGATATTTCCTGAAATGCTCCCCAATGTTAGCTTCTGATTCTTGTAAGTGATTGTTAATAGTGACTAGTTGGTTAGTTTTCATGATTTTGCCTTTGTGAAGTATCCAACCCTTTCTGATTATGACTACAGAGCAGTGTCTTGGATCGAATACCATATCACAATTTTAACAGATTCTAATTCTAGTATTAGTGCTTCTCCTCTCATATCAATCGTAGAACTTGTGTTCTAGTTGCATTGGTTTCTTCTTGTCCATGACAACAACCCTTACCCTGTTTCTTCTTTTCCGTTGTAGGCAAGAACCATGTTCAGGTCTCAATCAAATACAGAAGTCATGTCGATCTTATCCTAATCCCCTACAGATACGTCCCAACTATAAGCTTATATCATAAATCTCAATAATATCTTAGAGCACACATATGAGAGTCAGAGAGTGCGATGCTAAAGATTTTCAGTACCCAAGAGAACTCTTTATTAAAGGACTAGGGCAAGTTACATATTACACTACAAGGTGTAATATTGCCACTAAAACTCTTAAACTCAAACACTACATAACATTTTTTACGATATAAACACGAACACGCCACACTAGTGATAACTTTTTATTATCATCAACAAAACCACTATGTGCACGCACACGCTTTATATAAACTTGTCCTGCTCATGATCTTTTAGTAAGGAGTTGCCTTGAACTTGCAGGTTCCAACTGCAGGGATTTTGCAGATCTTAGGCAAGTTCTTAGCAGTGCTAAACATATGTCTCATCTGTTGTGGTCCATGCATCCCCTGGAGACTAGCTTGTTGAGCCGCCTGTTTCAGTGTAGGACACACACACATCTTCTCCACTTGTCGTAGCTCATTACAACACTTTGTGAGAGCTGGTTGATGATGTTGAGGCATTGGGTTCTCATCGTCCTCGAGATCAGCATCAAGAGTGAGCTCAAAGTCATCAGCTTCATATCCGATTCTTCCTTGTTGAGCTCGTTTGCGGATCCATTGCTTGCATGCTCCTAGCTGCTGGTGCTGCATAAACTCCTCCTGGCACTCACCTTGTTGTGGGCGCATTTGCTTGCTGAGGTCATCTTCTTCGTCGATCTCAACGACTGTGCGGTAGATGGAAGCGTTGGCTAGGAGGACGCAGAGGGCAAGAGTAGCGAAAACGAGAATGAGCTTAGCCATGGCTTGAATGATTTAAGTGTTTGATGATTTGGGGTTTTTGGTGAGTGATGATGATGAAGTGAAGTGAAAGTGTGAGGGGTTATTTATGGAAGAGGAAGGAGTTTTGCATGGCATTCACGTGTAATAAGCATGAGATGGTGTGTGTGCACTTGAGACATAACACGCAGGAGAGTTTTGTTTGGATTAGGTGTCCGAAAGTTCAACTTCAAATGATGTGTCAAGTGAATGATGCAGACGAGTTTCCTCATCTGCGACACTGATGCATGCTCGATTCGACTTTGTTTTTTTCTTTGTTTTGTTTTGGAGTGTATTTTTTACAAATTGTGAATTCCAACAACAAACCGTAAACAGTGTTAATTACTACCATCGTTGATCGGTTCAATTACATGGTTCACATTCAAGTTCCTGGTTATTTCACTCTGGTTTAGTTTTCTAATTTGGGCTTCCAATCAATACACTATGTAGCCTGGTTTGGGCTTGTAAAACCTTTCTTTTCTCATGCTTTTGAATAGAAAATTCATTATCAGAAAGTCAATGGTATTTCGCGATGTTCCAAGATCAATGAAGTTGCTTCTTTTGCGGATTTATTGTTCAGAACTATAAATCCAACCTCAAATCCTCAGTACAACATTTTTTTATAAGCTCAGAAAACAAATATCTTAAGTCAACGATTAGAACCACCGACGTTTTTAAATTTTCAGAACCATCAATTTTCTCTTTTATGATATTATTATATTTTTAAGACAAAAACAAAAAGTTACTAATGAATTATTGCTTAACAAATATTTAATACAATTTTATATATTTACTAAAGTTAATATTATTTAAAATATAGTTATAAGTATATAAAAAAAATATAATTTTTTTGTTTTTCTTTTGGACCACCATTTTCATTGGACCGATCACATAAGTCCTTCAAATTCATCACTTCCACTCTGTTTACTTTTTTCATCTGATTACATCACAAATATTATCTTCTTTCTTGGACTGTTATTGTGGTTTATTCTGATTCATCTTTCAGGTGGTTAACCGAGAAGATTGAAGAAGAAGAACCCGGTTCAGGAATTGATGATTTGAACCGGAGAAGGAAAGAAGATGTCAAAC
>OVAY01002131.1:0-20705 GCA_900406395.1 Kernera saxatilis | reverse complement strand
GCTGCTTCCCCAACCCCAGTTTGTATCTGTTCCGTTGGAGCTCCATCCCCAACCCCAGCTTGAACCACCACCCGAATTCGAGTCTGAACCACCTGAACCCGAGCCAGAAGAACTGCTGCCAGAGTTGTCGGACCCCCAACCCCAGCCCCAGTTCGAACCGGACTGGCCAGAGCCCCAACTCCAGCTCCACGCCTCAGCACTCCCGGAGAAGACGAAAGCAGTAACCACGAGGATTAAGAGTAACTTGCGTGCCTTAGAGAGACCCTCGCTTTTTCTTATTCTTCTTTGATTAAATTTGATTGCTTCTTCTTATTCTTTTTTCTTCTTGATTGTTTTCNTCTTCTTTGATTAAATTTGATTGCTTCTTCTTATTCTTTTTTCTTCTTGATTGTTTTCTTCTTAATTCGTTGTTGCTTTTGTGAGGTCTTTAGAGTTTAGAGGTTCTCTTTTTATAGAGACTAGATAGTCGGTTCCCGAATCTGATAAGGAGATATGAATTTTGATTATTACGTCGTCTCAGAAATCAATCATGAAAAGGATCCTTTTTCTTTATACACTATCGTATTTCTCTCTCCATCTTTCCTTTTTTTTTTTTTTTTGTTGCAAATTTAGATATAGATAAGTGGATAAATCCGTTAGTTATGAAGGTTTCGTATGTCTTGCTTAAGAAAAAACACTTCATAAAAATGATTCGAACTTTTCTACAACTATTAAAATTCAACAAATAAAAAGGTGATTTAAACCGTTTAATATTATAAACTGTGATAAACTGATATTCCATATATTTAACTGTATAGTTTTTGGCACACGCCTGGAGAAAAAGCTCTAATCAGTGCATTTTGGTACATGTGAATGTTACAGAATCCTATAATCTGTTCTGACAATGAGATTTAGGTCCAACAAAATTCTGAAAACCTCTTGTACCTCAATCTCACTTAGTCAACAATGTAGTTAGTCATATTTGTGCCCGGCCATGTATATTATTTATGGAGGATTTAAATATTAAAATGTGAAACGAAAGTTAAAAAATAAAAAAAGAGAGTAAATTAATATGAAGAACCGATGCATAAAAGAGTTGTTCCAAGTGCTAAGACAAAAAAAAAAACATAATTTAACTGCAATGGGAAGCGAGGAGACACATAACCGACAAAAGATATCCTCCAAAGGCTTAACTACTTCGTTGCATAAAACTTTTTAAACCCTAATTTTACTAATATGTAATCTGATCTTTCATGGCCTTTAATAGCTCAGCAAAACATACGCCGATGACTGTCTTCTCTTAGCCAAATTCATTCAGAGAAAGTGAGGACCGATGAGCTTCGCAATCTCCAAGAACCCGACACGGTCTTTGCCTTCAAATATCTTCTTCAGCTTCTCGTCGCAGATAATAACCTTCTTGTTTTGTGGATCCTGGAGAAGAACATTACTCATTTTAGTCACCAAAGTATACATAACTGTCGTCGTAAAAACTGTTCATTTTTGTTGAATAGTTATCACTAAATGTCAAGGAACACTTGAGAATCTAAGACCAAACAACAACGAGAGATTAAACCATCAGAAAAATCCACAGGCTAACGTTTTAAGGTGAGGTAAAGCAAACCCCATCATCTGCAAGACTAACATTTGTTTCAACTAAGAAAGATTTCAAAGAGTCATAAGACAGGTCAAGGGATAATCCCAAATGCATAAGTAACATATTCCTATCAAAGAACATCTAAAATCCTTACCAAAGGGATTGATCATATCTTGCCCCAAGAAACAATTAGTCAATGACAAGAGAAAAGCAGTCGCATCAAAAAGAAGTTTCAAACCCCAAATTCAAGCCCACAATCCGCTGAACTCCTTCCAAGTCTATCATCACAACATGGGGAAACAGACACAGTAAGATAGAGCCTAGTCAAAAAGAGCTGCTTCAGCTTTCTAAACCAAACAGTAAAGAACTCCAAAAGATTCAACTGTGCAGAGCAAGACCAGAAGAAAACCTTATCCAGAATTCTTCGAAGCTGTTTCTTTGAATCCATAAGCAATTAGAAAGACGCTGTTCGGGATTAGTCTACCAGAAACCCAAACCCTTACCCTAAAGATAAATCCCACAACAGATTGAAGAAAATCCAACAACAAAAATCAAGCCGTAAAGCATTTCAGAGAGAGAATAGAGAGAGAGAAGTGATGTACTATACTTGAAGGTCGTGTTCCTTGATGTAGGCCCAAATGCGCTTGAGAGCCTGTGTGCGAGGGATCACCGACTCGCCGACAACGTCCTGCATCTCGGGGGACACAGGGCGAGGCCTCATGATGCCACGTGGCTCCCGAGTCTTGGTGGATGTCGGCTCGGACGACGCCGTCGCGGAGGTTACGGCTCGCACCATGCGCAGGTTAGCCGGATGAGGAGACAGACGAAGGGACGAGGGAGACAGTGAGCTGCGGAACGGCGCCGTTTCGACGCAGAGAAAGGTAGAGATGATTCCAGAAGAAAGAGCCATTGTCGTCGTTGTGCGCCTGTGTGGTGGATTTGGAAGACGAGAGGTTTTGTGTTATCCTTTGCTTCCTTTTCTGTTTTTCTAGAGTGAAGACCTAAACCACGATTTTAAAAAGAAAATGTAAATCACATCTTTTGAAGATTTGTTTTTTAAACCTATTTTCATAAAAAAATTCTTACAACATTCTTCTTGCGGATAAACCGTTTAAACCGGACCATGTTGTCTACTGATGGTTTGTATTGTTGTTATTGTCATCTCATAAATCGGATAGCGAATTGAATAATTCTACATTTCCTTTTTGATTCTCGGTCTCTTACACCTTATGAATTGTATTAATCGTATTCTATTTAGTATAACATAATACAACAATCATGCCTCTACCAAAATCATACAGTTTCCAAGCAGAGTTAACACAAGAGTTGATTGTTTTTTGCTGTTGTAAAGGAAACAATAAAGCTTTTGTTTTCTTTAGCCTCCCATGCTATTTGAGGGATAACAACGAAGACCATGCGATTCTTCTTCTATAGAATCTCTTGATGCTAGCAAATTCACCTGCAAAACATTTTGCCATAAGCTGTTTTATAAGAAATTTACTTCAACAACTGGGTATCCTTCTTCGATCAAACAACAGCATTGTTTTCAATGTACCTTGACTATTTCAGACACTGAGCTCGGTCGCGTGTACGCAGCCAAAACACTCATGTTAAAATCCTGCAAAACATAAACCATACACAAGTCTTGAAATGCCATAAAACATTCCTATAAATGTAAATTCGATCGGTAAACTTCTATTCTGCGAATTAAATATACTGTGTCAGCTCACCCTGAAGGGGTCACCACGTAGAGACTGAACAAACATCATGGAGAAGTCTGAGCCGTTTCCCTGCAAGCCAAACCGAATTCACATAGTAAGTTCATATCCTCTCTACACATAGCAGCTCACATTCATACAGTTACATATATTACCTCTAGAGATACATCCCTGAGGCGTCTTCCCGTTTGAGCACAACAAACACGGACCATATTCTCATCGCAGCTTCCACTGATGATGTAGTCATTACCATTCATGTAATATGATCGAGTATAGTTCATTGAGCTTCCTGTTGGGACTATCTCAAAATTCAGATGAAGTCTTCCATCAACTGTCAAAAGTTGCCTCACCTGGGGAATTGCTCAATGGATTGCTAAAAATTAATAGCAGAACGCCATATATGTCGAAAGCTCTTTTTCTCTCTTTTATATGCAAAAAGCTTCACAAGTAAAACTAAATGGTCCATGAGAGTACCTCGTTGTCCACGGCTGATGTTAGAAGATACCGATCATCTGGAGAAAAGCAAACCATCACGTTTCCTTTGGTACTAGAAGCCGTGTAGCATGGTCGGGACGGCTCTTGTCTCAAATCCCATAGCTTAACATCTTTATCGAAAGAAGAAGTCGCAAATAGAAACGGGGAATGGTTCGAAAATTTCACCACGTTAATGTGCTCTTGATGCATGTTGGCGAAAACCTGTAGGCGTGTTCCGCTACCAATGTCATACAAAGCCACATCCTTTGAGTAGCCGCTAGCAAGAAATAGTTTGTCCGTCGAATTAACATGAACAGAGGTTAATTGGTCAAACTCATCAAAAGTAACGGAACCAGAAGTGGTGTGACTGTTAGTAGTGACTGTGGATGACGCCTTTTGGATGTCGTACAGCTTCAGTGAGCCATTGGCTGAGCCAGCTATAACCTGAAAAAGACAAACTCTGAAATGAATTTGCTAGGTAACAACTAACATAACCGAAAAAATAAAGGCAGCTTAAATTTTGTTTAATCCTACCATGGATGGATACATCCTGAGCCAACAAAGTCCCAAGATACTACTCTGAGCTCCATGAGATGGGATGTAGCGGACAATTTTCCCGCTTTCGTGATTGAGAACAACCACCTCGCCGTCCAAAGTCCCAAATACCATTAGGCTAGGATCCAACGGATGGTATTCAAACTGCCTTGGACTTAATCTCCTGTTTTCATCTTCCCTGTGAATCCTACTAAAAGGAAGGGAATGCAAGAGAGGCCAAGCAGAGGATCCCATCCTAGCCGCACAAAGAGACCTTGTATAGGAATTCTGAGATTTCCCTTTACTTGATCTCGTTTCACGCTTCTCGAGGACTCTGACTATACTTTCCTTGTTCTTTCTCCTGTACGGTAAGTGCTCAAAGTTTGCGGAATATGTTTCAGTGGCCCTATCTCTATCACTCTTTCTGATGGCCAAATTGTCCAACACTTTTAATTTGGGTAGAGAGTTTATCATGTACATCCTGTAATGCTTTTTGAAACATATCGGTGAAGCTTTGGAGGATATATATTTCAACCCAACATCCTCAAATTGTCTTGTGAATGAACCAACGGGTGAAACATCGTTGGGTTGGTACGGCATCTTCCCTTTCCTAACCTGCCAAAATGGTAAAAGAAGCTTTAATCATCCCAGTGTTTTGTCTCATCGCTTGACTTACAAACAAGTAAAAATGGTTATGTGTTTTTTACCTTTTCCCTCATGAATATTTCTCCATTCAACTCTGTAGACACGGGGACATGTGAATCCAAGTCATCTTGCTTAGGAATATTATACGAGAAATCCATGCTATGAAGAGTCTCTTCCACAGGTAAATTAGGATCCATCTGTTCGAAAACATCCGAAAAATGTGTTCCAATGGGGGAGTTTGATTCGTTAAATGTGTTTTCATCATCCCGGATAGAAGATGACGACGATGACTGCGATTTAAGTGGGCTAGAATCACTGCAACAAATCCAAATTTGGAACCGGAGCTCCTTAAGAGAGGGGAGTTTCAAGAGAGCAGCACTTGCTGTCCAAAGATCCGACACTAGAGTGTCACACATCGAAAGATATGTCAATTTGGGCATGCAAGAAAAACAGCCTTCTCCAAAACCATGTAAACGGTTGTTATCGAGTATAAGGGTGTGCAGCTGTGCGAACTCTCCTACGATGTTAAGCTTATGGAAATGCAAAGACCTCACATTCAGAACTTTGCAGCTCAAACCTTGAAAGAAAACGTCCCTGAAATAAAAACCAAATTTAAAATGGAAAGTTTAAGAAATAATGCAAAAAGTAGACAAAAGACCGTTGCTTACAGCCAGAAGTTTTTCCCGAAAGAATCATGTAGATGAACAAGTCGAAGTTTTTGATTGATAGAACGGATTAAGGACAATGCATGTTGATCTTCCAAAGAACAAGAGGATCTCACAAAGAGATCTATTCCTTCTACCTCAGATGTGTTGATCTCATTGCATAACTCGAGAAGTGGGTGAAAGTCGTCGTACTTCACTGTGTCCACTAAAAGGTTCATGATACATCTTTGATTCCTTGACTTTTTAACCTCCGCCTGAAAATTCAGTTGGTCGCTTTCAATTGCAAATTTAACTCAGAATAACACTAAGATTAAAGCAATAAATAGATCCTCTGGACAAGGAAAAAGTAAGCAAACCTCAAAGAAGGCAGATAAAATGGCAGTGTTGGGTAGGACTCCATGCTTCTTGCATAATTCGATATAGCTAAAACCAAAGATGAATCAAATCCATTAACCTAAATACTAGTAGAGGAACCACTTAACACATATAACTTATCAAGAACCCTACTTAACGTCTATCTGGAAATCTGATCCAAGAGTAACGAAATTACCCAAAATTTAACAAACTAATCCGACCCAGAAAACACCCTGAAGCAGAAATGTTTACCCCAAGAAAAAGAAGAAGACTTGACAAAAAGTTCCTTCTTTGATTCCTTAGAACAAAAACTACAGAACAGAATCAAAATCAATCCTTAATCAAAGAACGAGGCAGAAATTCAGACAAATTCTCAGGAATAGCCCCCACAAAAAATACAGAATCAAAACACAATCTAAATTTACTGGGAAAAAAAAGCTATTAAATTTGTTCCTCCAAACTAAAATACGGAGACAAAGGAAGAACTCATCAATTTCCAGAAAAGAAGGTACCAGGTTTCAGACAAAACCCAAACGTACGATCACATCTCAAATTTCTGTCTTAATTCAAAAGTAAATACACAAAAAAGGGGAATATAAAAAAAAAAAGTTTACTTCTCCTCGAGGGTGGCAATTTCAGTGAGCATAGCCATTCAATGAAATCTTCAGATTGAACTCCGACTACGCTTTCTTTTTCGATATTATCAGAAACTTTTCTACACGAAAGCAAGTCTTGGGAGAAGTTACAATGACTTTACACCTAAACCTGCCACCTGGTCTAGAAGCTTTCGCATTTTTGTAAAAAATACGAGTGTGTGACAGAAATAAAATAAAAATAAAAATATGAGTGAGTAAGTAGTGCACATAAATTAATTTTGACCAAATCGGGTCCAACTTTTAAAATTAAAAAAAAATAAAGGTCTAATTCTATCGATTCACACTGACGCACACACACATGCGTAAATAAAATAGAGATATAAATAATACTGTTCTGTTAGATGTGTCTCAATATTCTACTACGATAGTGAAATACGTTTTGGCATTAGGGGTTTCTGAGGTTTCATACACGACAAGACATACTGTACTAAATTTTCTTTTAATTTTAGTATCTTACTTTGGGTCTAAGAATCTTATCTAATACTTAAACACCTCTCTCCCAAAATCTATTGATAGTGGAGCAGATCTACAAGAAAACCCTCAATTCCAAAAACCCGGTTTCTATGGTCCAGCGGTTTGGACTGGTTCACCGGTTTAGCCGGGATTTAAGGATTTCTTCATAGCCGATTTTTTCTAGAACGGTTTGAAGAACCCCAGGACCAGATCTATATTTTGAGCATCTAGACTCTCTGTGTCCTTGCCTCCTTGGTAAATGAATCTCTCTTTTGAATAAATTCAGCTTACGAAGGATCCGTCCAACAGATCTCACCGGAGTTTAACAATGGATAATCCTATTCAGGAGGTACCATTTTGCATTTTATACTTTTGATGTAGCTGTGAATTGCGATGGATGATTTTCCGAATGCATTTGTAATTTTACGTTTCATGGCAGATTCTGGAGAAGCAGGTTTTGACGGTGGCGAAAGCTATGGAGGATAAGCTTGACGAGGAGATCGCGTCCCTGGAAAAGCTTGACGAGGACGATCTGGAGGTTTTGAGGGAGAGAAGGTTGCAGCAGATGAAGAAAATGGCGGAGAAACGGAAACGTTGGATGAGTCATGGACACGGCGAATACTCCGAGATCCCCTCAGAGAAAGACTTCTTCGCCGCCGTTAAGGCCAGCGAACGCGTCGTCTGCCACTTCTACCGCGAGAATTGGCCCTGTAAAGTATGTATTCATACATACCCTCTTGGTTGAAGATTCAAAGTTCCCTGAATTTTTATTGCTTTGTGCTTGTGGTTCATGTTTCGGTAAAGAGACTTAGGCTGCATTCGAATTTCGGGGGGGNGGGGGGGGGGGGGGGGGGGTTCAGTTTCTTAGATTTCCCAGGAGATTTTGATGGGTTTAGTCTTTTCTTTGAAAAGTTATCTCCTTTTGGTTTAACTGTGTCTGTTGTTGTGTTAGATCCATGTATGATCTCGACAAGAAATGTTAGGACAGAAATTTGTTTCTCCAAAATGATGGTGCTTCTTGTCCGTAGCCACTATATATATAGCTGTTGGCATAAGATTTAGTAGTGTATTCATAAACGGACATCTTTTTGCAGGTGATGGATAAGCACATGAGTATATTGGCAAAGCAGCACATTGAGACACGTTTTGTGAAGATCCAAGCTGAGAAAAGTCCATTCTTGGCTGAGAGACTCAAGATTGTTGTTCTTCCCACTCTTGCCCTCATAAAGAACACTAAAGTGGATGATTATGTGGTATAATAATGCTAAACAAGAATACCAAAACAAACGCAATCTTGTTATCTTTTAGAATATGATGATTTAATGGCTTTTAATGCTGTTGATAGGTTGGGTTCAATGAGCTGGGAGGGAAAGACGATTTCAGCACAGAGGATCTAGAAGAGAGATTAGCGAGAGCTCAAGTGATCCACTACGAGGGAGAATCATCTCTTAAACCAAAGTCTACAACACAAACCAGGAGGAGCGTAAGGCAGAGCGCAAATTCAGATTCTGACTCGGAATAGATCTCAAGTTTCTAACAAAGGCTCGCTCGTCGGCTCATGATCCACAAACACTATCTTCAGCCTTGTTTTTTTGGTGTTTTTGCTATGAAAAAGAGGAAAATGGGCGAGCTTGTTCGTGAGTTGTATCGTGCGAATTAAGTTGTTGATTGGTAATACAATTTACAAAGCAACACATTCATCTTTTTTACTATCTTATATGGATGTTGATTTTGTTAAAATATTTCGAGCATAACATAGTAACTATTATAAATCAGATTGAGCCCTTCTTGTAACTGTTAGGAGAAACAAGCCTGTCTTAATTTGTGCTGATCGACTTTTATACCGTGAAATTGATTGTAACAATGTATCCACAAACCCAAATCAAAGTAGGCCCACGTTACCAACTTAAAAGCCCATCAAATTCTTTAGTCAATGTCTTGGATCGTTTTTGTTTCGCCGGCTGGTCGCAAAAGTGCGATCGGCGGAGAAAAGGAAGTGCCAATATTTTCCGGCGATTCAGATGGAGACGGAGGTTGATAAGGAAATTCTAAAGTCTTTCGGGGCAGAGCTTCTTCCCGACGGACGTCGTGGTTTGCGCATCCATGACTGGGAGATCGAAACCCACCGTGGCACGATTCTCACTTCTCTCGCTCTCCAGGAGTACTCAACCTCTATCTCTCACCTTACGTCTCCATAAGATACAATCAATTATCTATCTGTTGTTTACTTTTTCCCCGATGCTTGTGTTCAAGGATTTGTATTTAAGCGTCCTCAATTTGATTCGGTCTGATTGAGAGCTGAGTAGTGTCGCCTGGGTTTTTGAGCTGATGCTTATTAGTGGCATCGCATCCAACAAAATTAGAAATGTGGCCTTGATTTTGAGTTTTTCCTAGGTTTTGAGTGTATGATCTATTCGTATTTTTGAGAGATGACGTAGTTTTTGTGGTTGCTGACTTTAATTATTCCAGTTTCTGCTCATCACAGTTCTTGGTAACTTTTTGTGATATTTACAATTTTTGACAGTATTTATTTGTTTATCTCAAATACTCAAATAGCATCTTCTGAGATGCGCAGGTCTTTTAATGCCATCGTAATTACGAATGTGTTGTTGGGTTGTAACACAGGTGGGAAGAAAAGCTTCAGACATCTCACTTACCTGAAATGGTGTTTGGCGAGAATGCATTAGTCCTTAACCACTTAAGTAGCCACACTAAGATTCATTTTAACGCATTTGACGCACTAGCGGGTTGGAAGCAGGAAGGACTTCCACCTGTTGAAGTTCCTGCTGCAGCACAATGGAAATTCAGGAGGTCAGTTTATGGCTGCTTTACTGGTTTAGATTGACAAAAAAGATGTGGTTTTCACATGGCACAAAAGATAAAATACTAGTTGTTTCAATCAGGAAACTCTGCTTGTACATAGTCGTATCTGATAGAACTCTTGTACTTGCAGCAAGCCGTCCCAGCAGGTGATACTAGATTATGATTACACTTTTACAACGCCATACCGTGGAAGTGAAGTTATAGAGAAAGACAAAGAAGCGGTTCGCCTTGCTCTCATGTCCACCCTTTTTCTCTCTGCCACTCGATCATCAATTAAGTGTAACTTTTATGCTCACTGATGTATGTTGTTTTTGATGTGAAGCAGGTTGAGGCAAAAGCAACTCCGGAGGGGGAAGCTAGTCCTGGGTGGGAGAACTGTGAAGAGCAGATTGATTTGGCAGCTCTCTCTCTTAAAGAACCAATTCTCTTCTATGATGAGGTTGGTCCCTTAATCGATCAAACACAAACATTTACTTTCGTCTTCTGCCACGTTCTTCTGAATTCTTTGATGTAATTATTCTCTAATACTTCAGGTAGTTTTGTATGAAGATGAGCTGGCTGACAATGGAGTGTCACTTCTGACTGTGAAAGTGGTAAAGAAATCTCTCGTCTTTCTTTCCAGTCACAGTCTTTCATAGTGCCGTGATTCTGATTTTAAGCTCTTTATTAGTAACATAGGATAACCTGTGTATGCCGTTCTGTTTATTTTCTTCAGAGAGTCATGCCAAGTTCATGGTTCCTCCTCTTACGATTTTGGGTGAGTCAAACCAGGAAAAAGCCAAAGTCATAATAATATAAAATCATTATGCACACCAGTATGTGGATCTTCATTGACTGTTATGATGCTTTAATTTTTATCATCCACTCGTTTGCCTTTTTACAGCTTAGAGTTGATGGTGTGCTTATGAGATTGAGAGAGACGAGAATGCACTATGTGTTTGGCAAAGGTGAGACGCCCACTGTTCTTCGTGAAAGCTGTTGGAGAGAAGCAACATTTCAGTCTCTATCTGCGGTTAGTTTTCTTCTTTTCTAGGACAGATTACAGAATATTATTTCCATTTCCAACCACGATCTTTTTGTTACAATACTGCAATGTTTCTATGGCAACTGAATATAGAAGGTACTGTGATTTAAGTCTTGAATATATATATGCAGAAAGGGTATCCAGTTGATTTAGCAGTCTATAGCGACCCGAGCTCCATCAGTCAGAGGCTTCCGGTGATTAAGCAGATGACGCAGAAACTGAAGATTCCTCGTAAAGTATAAGCTGTTTATAAAATTGCAAGTTAAAATCCAAAAGAGCGTATTGATGAGCTTTTTATTCACAGTCAAAATACTTACCATTGAGTTTGTTAATGTAAGGAGTTACGTAACTGATTTATTGTGGTAGATTTCATGTGAACACTGAAACCCACCTTTCGTGTTGTTACACTCTTTTTTTTCCCAAAATACTTTCCTCCTCACTGTTGAAACTCTATTATTTATGTATTCGCAGTAACGCATCATTCCCAAAAATTGTTATTTCTCTCAACTGAAAAGTGAAATACTGAATTTACTCAAGTAAAAAATGTAGTTATTTAAAAGCCTCAGATATACTTGGCCGATTATCGCGATTCAGGAGGCACACTGACTCTAGAACCCTTTTCACAATAAGAAATTTTCATCAAACTTGGGATATTAATTCAGCTGTATTTATCAGCACATTTTCCATGTTTGAAAACTAATTTACTCTTCTATTTTTTTTTATTCCTTTCAGTGAATAATACCCGAAGAGAGTAAGTAAAATTATCAAGTACAAGATGAAACAATGGTTATTCAAAAACATGCTTAAAGTTGCGCCGAACCTATCCTGAAGTATCCAAAGCCATTGGGCTTAAGAAATATGAAGAGAAATCCAGATATTGTCGAACTGGATAATGTCAAAAGTGAAGGAAGACCAAATACTGTATTTAGTTTTTGGTTCCTAATGGAACACAACACAACACGACCAATGAGTTCTTCTTGGGACACCCCTTTTAAGTTTCCATCTGCTTCAAGATAACTAATGCACCCACTTTAGCATTCAAGTACCTGCCATCATCAAGTCACAGTCAAAGCTTTGAATCAGAATCAGAATCAGATCTCTTCAGCCCTAACTTATATCAGCCATTCAAAACGATAATGTGTTATACAAGTCCATATTTGCACCATGTATGATTCGCTACCTTCCCTAGGTTGAACTAAAATTCTCTATGGATCTTAAAAGGCAGGATCTTTAATCTTTATGCGAAGCGGAGGTTTGTCATTTCTCAATGCATTCTATCAGGATCACAACTCATATATTTAGATTGAGGGGTATGGTGATAAGGGTTATGTTGGAATACTTAATTGGATGAAAATGAACAAGATGTTATACCTAGTGTTAAAGCTTTAGCGTATTGTTTGATTGCGTACACGAAAATAGGGTCTAAATTTGGATTCCTAAACATAAAACACAAAAGCAAAATGGACAAGAAACCTACAAAGCAGTAGCACCTCTCTTGACAGCGACTGAAAATCCACTTCCATCACCCATCTTTTCCATTCCCTATCAATCTCAAGCCCAATATATTCTTAACACAAAAATTTAATTTACGAGAAAAAAGGAAGACAAACCCCATTTTATTCTATTTCAACACGAAAAGAGTAGCACACAACTGTTTCAAGCAGAACCTTTAAACAAAAAAAAATTCGAGAAACAAAGAGTAGTTTAATTTGCTATTTCCAATGAAAACCTAAGAACAGTAACACTCACAAAGGGAGACAATTTAGCGATCTTGACAAGTGCGTTGGAAGGTACCGTTAGAGAGTTCGCAGAAAGCTCGCACATTAACATTAAGGTGAGAAGTGAGTCGAGCTGCAGCCACAACATTGTACAGAGGCAAGAAAGACGCTGTGCATCCAAGCTCTCCCAGATTCCTGTACAAGCAACAAAATCAACACAAGGTTACAAAAATACTTCCAAACCAAAATCATGTCCCAGGAATAAATCTACCAAAATTACGCAAGCCTAGCAAAATTTAAAATCATGTCACGAATAATCAGGAACAGCAATCGAGAGAGTTTTGCAAAAAATATCAGAGGAAAGAACCGAGAGGCAGTAAGAGATGGTGAAACCTGGGATTTGTGAAAGAGGCAAATCGGCGGCGGGGCAAAGAGGATTGGGAAGGACGGAGGCGCGGAAGCGTTGCCGGCGGAGAGCGGAGAGACGGAGCTCTAGCGGTGGCGGAGACGAAAGAGCGTGCGGCAGATCCTGCACTGCGCCAAGCCATTGTTATCTACTTCTAGCAGAAGCAACCGAGGAAGAAGAAGAAGATAGTGGACTCAGAAGTGAGATGAAGACGGGAGTAAAGAGACGCCCTAAACGAGACGAGAGATAGAGAGCTTGGACATTTCTTGAACCGGTTGGTCTGGAAAAGCCACAACCCACCACTATTGAATTATACAGCTTTTTGTTTTGGTTTGTTCAATTTTTTCACTTTTTTTAATTTCGTCTCACAAATTAACTTTGAATTTCAATTTTCTAACTTTTCAAAGAGTACTCGCTTCTTCTTAATACTATTTTGGCCTGTAACCTATATAGATGCCGGAAAACAAGATGAATACATTGAATCAAACCAAAAGAAAAAAGAGCTGAATTTGAAAATTTCTCATATAAATCATGTTACTATTGTTCATACAGTATGAAGCAAAATAAAAAGTAGATACCAAGATACATTATTTAACTGTAAGCATTTTGGATACATTTGGGTTACAACTTACAATTGCACATATAACTCGTGGAACGATGGACAAACAACAATACTCTTACTCTGTTAAATGGCAGAAACAAAAAAAAACAGATGAGGATCAAGATTTCGTCTCTCACTTCTTCTATAAAGTCTCTGTCCGAACGCATCTCAAATCTTTGTCAAAAGTAAAGACTTTCCCTGGCAACAATTTGGTAGCCGCATAGATTCCTCTGTATACTATCCTGGTGGACACAATCTGTTCCGACCAAAGACCAAACTCCACAAGTTTCCCTTCCATCCACCTTATACTAACCGTCACACCGCCCCGTGCCCTTAGCCCTTTCGCATAACCGTTAGGCCATTTATCCGTTGGAAGTGCCGGCAGCAAATACAGATCCTTCGTTGTGCTCTGCACTAACATTTCCGCTACCGCTGCTGTGAATCTGCCCCAAAAACAAAAAACAAACAAAATTAATGTCTAGATTTAGACTAGTTATCAAATTGTTTTTCAGGGGAATATATAAGAACTGATCTGATGACTTGTAGTAATGGTTTAATACTTTGGTATGTGAATGTATACATCCTACATATCTTAAAGGTTAAATGTTTGCCTGGCTTACCCAAAATTGGCATCGATCTGGAATGGCGGGTGTGCTGTGAACATGTTACTATACAGTCCTCCTTCATAGTTACGTTCGTGTAATGGATCCACCAGATCAAAAATATGCGTAACCATCCTATATGCGTGCTCGCTATTGTGAAGCCTTGCCCACAAGGCGGCTTTCCACGTGGTGGACCACCCTGGTCCTTCCTCTCCTGCATCAATTCAATCAGTTCAATGTTATATATACTGCTTGCTCCGCTGCGGAATGGGAATGGGAAAGAAGAAAGAATTACACAGACCTCTTTTCTTAAGGGTTACTTCCACGGCTTTAGCAAGTTCTGGAGACTTGTCAACTGTGATTGTGTGACCCGGGAAGAGGCCAAAGAGATGTGAAACATGTCTATGATGTACCTCTGGGTCCTCAAAGTCTTCTGCCCATTCCATTATAGAACCATCCTTTGATATTCTAGTGGGTGGAAGATTTGCTTGGGCAGCAATGACTTTTCCAATAAGAGTCTCATTCGTTTTTCCCAAAACCTGTTGATAAACCAGAAGACAGAAGCTCAGTATCGACGAGGTGATATGATTTCTTTTCGTTGTTTTTTTGTTGCTTTATCGGTCTCGTTACCTCTGATGCTGAAACAATAGCTGAGAAGACTTCCTTTACAATGGCAATGTCCATGGTTGATGAGTAGCTAACGCTGGCAGGTTTGCCATCTGGAGCAGTAAACATATGCTCAGGGGATGTCGATGGATTGGTCCGGAGATATCCGTCTTTACCTTTGATCAGCCAGTCCAAAAGAAACGAGGTACATCCTTCCAACAATGGATATCCTTTCTTTTTAAGAAATTCCTAGAAATTAATCAACAAGTGAATGTTGAGAACATAGTACCAGTTAAAGAAACTGATGCCAAATCAGAAAAATTGAGGACCTTACCTTGTCCATTGTGTATGTATAATGCTCCCATGCATGAGTGCAGAGCCAAGCTCCACCCATGGGCCAGAGGGCCCACACTGCCTCACCTCTATCCGGTGAAGTTTTGGCCCATATGTCTGATACTTGATGTGCTACCCAACCACTTGCTCCATAGTTCACCTATATGGCGCATCAAAATGACTATTTGACTAATGACTCTAGTGATATACAACACAAATGCATCGTATATAAGGCGGTTAGTGATCTTGATACACTCAACAACTCACTTGTGCTGTCTTGCGACCATTGACTGATAAAGCAGACATATAATCGAACAACGGTTCTTGGCATTCTCGGATGTTACCAGGAAGAGAATGCCAATAGTTCATCTGGAGATTAATGTTTAGGTGAGGAGCACCACTGCAAATACCGCATAAGAAGATGAAGGTAGTTAGTGACACATGAACAAAGTGATGAAATTCCAAGAAAAGGAAGAAAAGCGAAAACGCACTCCCATGGCGGCTGAATGTCCTTGTTCCATATGCCCTGCAAGTTAGACACTTGAGTTCCGGGTCTTGAAGAAGATATAAGCAGGTATCGACCATATTGGAATAGAAGTTCCACCAAGGAAGGGTCTTCATCGGTTTTAAACGATCGCACCCTTTCAGCAGTTGAAGCTGCTTGCACGGTTTTATTATTTGAGCTACCAGAAAGTTGCAAAGAGACCCGGTTGAAAAGTTTCTGATAATCGCCTAAATGACGACCATAAAGATCAGAGTAAGAGTATTTCTGGATTGAGTTGATTCTGTTAATGCATTCCTTTGAAGGGTCTCTCTTAGAGTCAACGGGCATGGTAAATGGGCCGTCAAAGTTAGATGAAGCAGCCAAAAGCAGAACCGCCCAGTCCGCCTTTTCAACACTTAGTTTCTTGCCACCTAAGGAAGAGACAGAGCCACCATTGCTTACCCTCACTTCAAGAATCGCAGCAAACTGCAATCCTTTGTGATCATCATACGGTATATTAGTAGCATTGATACTTTTATCCAAGTTCACAGGAAGACGCTTGGGGCGACAACTTCCCTGCATCAGAATCTGATTCGCCTTGGGATTCGTCTCCGAATGATGGTGCAATTCGCTGTCAAAAGATACCTTAAAAGACATAGACCCCGGTTTACTTGCAGAGATCTTGGCTACAATTACTTGATCCGGATTAGAAGCGAAAAATTCCCTCGAGTATTCCACAGCCCCAACCGAGTAGCTTACTTTAGCTACTGCTGTTTCCAAGTCGAGCTCACGGCGATAAGAGTCTTGCGTGTACTTACGATGCGAACTGTCAAACTGTAAATTGAGATCTCCCACTAGCTGGTAAACCTTTATAGAAACCAAGAACAAAGGGTTATTCTTTACGCATGCTAAGAAATATCAAGAACTGAGAAAAAAAAAAAAACATTTCACCAAAAGAATCAAACATACATCAGAAGGATGGCCTGATAATTTGACAGCTTCTGAAGTAGCTTCAGCATATTTTCTGTCATCAACAAGCCTCCTAACTTGCGCTAATGCTTCTGGCGCATTACGGTTCGTGTAATCTGCTGGAACTCCAGTCCAAATCGTGTCCTCTATAAATCAAAACTCATTGAATTTAACATTTGAGATCCACAATTATTCAAAGAACACAACAAACCAGCCAAAACACGATTCAAGGTTTTTTTTACTACCAAGGGTGTTTGCTTTTACACATTTTATTTCACAAGTTCGATTCGGGTAATTACGTTTTAAGAATATGTCTGAAGCTTAATCCCATGTTCTATTGCTTACAATGTCGAAATCATTTATGTCAATAAAACTAATGATCAAAATCTGACATAGCAGAAACTGTAGAGAAGCATTTATTACCTAAATCCCCCAAAAAAAAAAATACGAGAATGAATTTAACACAAAAAGGAGAGAAGCAAGCAAAACAAAAAAAAACGAACGACGCCGTTTTATGTTTACCATTGAGGTTGAGAGTCTCGGAGGAGACGCCGCCCCAGATCGTGGCTCCGAGACGGCCATTGCCGATGGGAATGGCGTCAGTCCAATTCCGAGAAGGCCCACTAAAGGTCAGCTTCAGAGGCCTCGAGAGATCCTTGCCGTCCATCAATGCCCTCTCCGATGAACGCCGCACCGGATTCCTCCCTCCCTCGCAGCAACATGTTATAACACTCAGTAAAATCAGAAGACAGCTGAAATGGACGAAGAAGCTCGACTTCTCCACCATTGCTGCTCTCGATAGAGTTGCTTTCACTACATAAGGGATAAAGAGAGGTTTGGTCCTATAGAGAGTGTGAGAGAGAGAGATAAGGTTTGGTCCTGTTATATAGAGAGTGTGAGAGAGAGAGATAAATGGATTCCAACTATTTTACGTGTTTTTCTCTATCAAATTACTCACTCGATCAAAAATTTATATTACTCAACCAATAATCATAAGAAAATCTAATATTTTTAAACTATACTTATTTTAATGTTTTTAGTCAACAAAAAAAAATAATTATTGAAAGCTTACAAAATAATTTCTTACATAGAGTTGAAGCCAAACAAAAATAATTAAATAGATTTGCTTCAACTATTAACATGTTTATCTCTATATATAAATCAAACCAGAAAAATAAAACATTATAGTTTGCTCTTAACTAAAGTTAAAAATAATGTATTATATGATAGAAGAGTTCAAAATCAAATTTATTTTGTAATGACAATCAAATATTTAATTTTTTTTCCAATTAAAACGATCCTACTTAATTTAAAGTGGATAGAGTAATAACAAACCAAAATTTTAAGGCCATTACAACTCATTTATTAGTAATGATTTCAACCCAAATAACGAGACCACAAATGCAGAGAAAGAATCGAACGTGTCGAATATACCAAATAAGTCCATAACTTGGATCCAAGAAAGGAGTTTGTATTTATCACACAAAAAAAAAGGAGTTTGTCCAGTACATATCAACCAGTTTTTGGAGGAGATAACGAGGAAGATGTACATACATGATACAACTAGCTCAACCCAGTTTTTTAACCATGATACTAATTACTACGAATTATAAGACCAAATTAACTAACCATAATTTGAGCATTTAATATTTTTTTAACCACCGACGTTCGTTGTTTGATTAATTCATCCAAGAAAAATAATTAATCTTTTAAATTTCGCTTGTACAAAGAGTTCCCTCCAATAGACGCATGATGAAGTTTATTTTGGTTTGATCGCAATCGTTTCTCTAATTAGAAGAAAAAAAGATACATAAAAATCTATAGCCATCTCATATAAGACTTAATTATATTACGATGATGTATTGGTTGTCGAAGATATCGATCTCATGTGGTATTATGATTTCCTTTAATGATATGAAATCAAATAAAACAAACAAGATGTGTGATTCACGAGATGGAGAAACCGATCGGAAGATTCAATCTATTTTAATCGATAAAATCGAATGCATCGATAGATTTACTATATTTACAATTTATGATTGTTTTTTGCAACTTGTGAGTTGCTTTACAATTTGTTGAAGGAAGTGGGTGATAATGTCTTTGTTCTGTTATGTATGTGAACCATTAACACAATAGACAGGCATATAGCCAACAATCCGGTTTTTCTGAAAGAACCAAACATATGAAAATTAATTGCCACACGGTTAACGAGAATTTTAATGTTGGTCTTCTCAAGTGGCTTTCATTCATGTAAACACAAATCTTTCAGCTCCCTTGATGCTCTCACCAAAGTGAAGAGTGACGTCATTTCACACCCAAAATAGATTTGTTGAATATCTTTTCTCCATGTAAAGCGGGATATCTTAACATGCTTATGGCATTGTTGCAATTATTGAACATTTGAGTTTGTTAGAAATTAGAATGTCTGGTGTCAAAAAAACAAAAAATAAATAGAATGTCTACAAGTACAAATACGCCAGTTTTATCATTTTTACAGATCGAACAAAAAAATTACATCTTCTCTTGTACATGAAGACAAAGTTTTCCAATATTCCTTTTGTTATCTCTACCTATATTGCTATAAATGTTAAAAGCATAGGAGATAAATTTATATATCAAGTGGGAAAACAAGAGCATTACCACAAATCGAATCTTATACTTAAATTAAACAGTGAACGAGACGAATTAAGCATGACAATGTCAAACAAAAACCCTTAAAAGACATCAATAGATAGAGAAAGGATTGACTAGTTGTACACATTTGGACCGACCAAGTACGATAGATAAAACCAATCTATACGTCTCTATCTTCGTTATTTATATTATAACGATTAATAGCATCGCTCACTCTCTTAAATCAACTATCGATCTCAACTGGATACTTGTGCAGACAATCTTCCCAAGGATTATTAGCGGAAGGCTTGACGTTACGAAGAGCCACCCAAACAGAACTATTACACTTAAAACCTGACCCCAATGCAATCTGCCAAATCCTATCTCCTTTCTTCATCCTTCCTTTAGCTTCTGTGTAAGCCAACTCGTACCAAATAGAGCTCGATGAGGTATTACCAAACCTGTGTAATGTCATTCTTGATGCTTCAACGTGTAAAGGAGATAGATGAAGATTCTTCTCTAGCTCATCTATAAGTGCTCTACCACCCGCATGGATACAGAAATGCTCGAAAGCGAGCTTGAAATTCGGTATGTAATGCTTCATCTTGGGGTTGAAAAACTTCTTTCTAACGAATGTTACAAAGAAATGAAGCTTCTCGCTTATGGGAAGAACAAGTGGACCCAAAGTTGCGATATTAATCTTTAGGGTTCTTGCAGCTACCATAGGTAGATCCTTTGACAAGGAAACTCCGACTACGCCATCTTCATCTTCTTCTTGAGTCGCGCATCCATAGGATCGGTCATCTGCCCCGGTATGGACCCTCACGGTGTGAACAAGCTCGTATTTTGCGTGTTTTCGGTCTTTAGACAGGTTAGAAAGCAAAACCGCAGCCCCACCTACCCGGAACAAACAATTTGTAACCAACATTGATTTGTCGTTACCTAAGTACAAGTTTTGAGTGATATTCTCCGTGCTGACCACAAGAGCATAAGTGTTTCGATGAACTTGTAACAAACTCTTAGCGACATCTATAGCGATAACACCGGCACTACACCCCATCCCACCTAGATTGAAGCTCTTTATATTATCCCTAAGTTTATACTTATTCACTATGATAGTTGATAACGAAGGAGTTGGATTGAAAGTGCTCGAATTCACTACCAATATACCTATATCACTGGGGCTAATTCCGGTGTTGCGGAAAAGATTATCGACCGCTCCTAATATAACTTCTTCAGTCTCTTTACGTGACGCGGCCATCGTTTGTTCTAGCGGCAAGCAATGAAGACCTTCTGGTACGTAGGTCTCTTGGCCTAGACCGGAACGTTCTAGAATCTTCTCTACGAAGTCCATCAAGTAATCATTCTCCTGTGTCTTCCCCCACATGCCGGATTCACGTACAACTCTTACGTGGCGCATTATCTTCTGGACGCTGGCTTTGAGATGAGACGGT
>OVAY01002130.1:0-20708 GCA_900406395.1 Kernera saxatilis | reverse complement strand
AGATCATGGAGCCAGAGTCCAAGAAGGATGTCTCAGGTTCCTTTTTTCTCTCCTTTAGACAGGTGAACGCTGTGTTTTATGTGAAAAATCAGTCTGTAAATTCATGTATGTTTATATGTAATTGTCATATATAATTTTTAAATCATGTTTAAGGGATAAGCCAGAATTTTTTTCTCCGCATTTTGTTTCAGTAGTAGTAAAGATAAAATATTACACCTTCCGTTTTATAAAATTTTTATTTTGATATATTTTAGGCGGATTAAGAAAATTTTAAAATGTATAAATTTATCCTTATTTAATATACCATTTATATAAAGAGTAAAATAGGAGTTTGACCACACAAAAAAAGAGTAAAATAGGAATTGAATGTGAAAAATCACATTGGAAACATAGAATAACATTTAAAAAAAAAAAAAAAAAACTCTAAAGAGATATTTTTTGTGAAAAGGATAGAATGAAATATTAGATGGACTTCATTAAGTACCATTAACACGTGATGTTAAGTGTGTTTTTTTTACGTGATAAATTAAGATCTTTATAAATCTGAGAACAAGACAGAAAATAAAATATTCTCTTTCTTTCAAAGGTGAATTTAGTGAATAACCAAATTGGATAACTTTATTAAGAACATAGCATGTTGATCAAAGAAACTAACCATCAGGGCTTGTGATTTGACGAAGCTACCAGGGTTGCAACTTGACGAATCTACCAGGGTTGCAACTACACATGTGTTCCAAAGAGAGAGAAAACGAATGACATGTATTATTTTTTTCTTTTTCTTTTTAACTAAAACAATTTTACCCTTTTACATGTTTTTGGAACATATATTTCAACAAAATTGATTTGAATTCCTAAATGTATAAAAAGAAATCTATTTTTTTCTACATTCGACATACTTTGAACTTTTTTAAACCAGATGCTAAATTTTTGAAATGATGAATAATATTTATAATTATAAACATGGTATACAATATAGAAAAAATTATACAAAGTACCACAATTTCTAGAAAACTTGTAGAAAATACCACTTTTTCCATCAACTTATAAGCCATACCACAATTTGAAAAACAACTTATAGAAACTACCACATTAAAAAAAAAACTTATAGAATCTACCATAATTTTGTACTATACTACATTCTATAAATTATAAATAAATTAATTTTTAACTCTAAAATACTAAATCTAAATTCAAAACCTAAACCTAAACCCAAAACATATGTTTAAAAATGATTTAATTAAATTAAAAATTTTAAAATAATGATTTTCTTAAAAAAATAGAATAGAATGTTGTTGTGTTCTATTTAGTACGGTGGTGGTGGCAACTATATTCTTAATAACACATAAAATAAAATAGTATAAAACTAAATATCATTCTATTCCATATTTAGCATCACTTATCAACTTTTGAAAAATTTGTATTCGTTTTAAAAAATATTCAAACTATGGCCTATAAGAAAAGAAAAAAAAGCTATGTTTTTTTTAGTTGAATTGTGGACTTGTTTAATTTTTTTGGAAAAGATTCAAAGTAAATAAGATAAAGGGGGAGAGAGAAAATTAATTATGAAAAAAGAATAAAGAATAAACAAACACATTATGTGTGTATGTTAAGTGAAATAAGGGTAATGTTGAAATTCCAGATGATCAAAATTTTTTCTTTCACCACTATGTTTCCCCTGTAATTACTTTAGCTTTACACAATGACTATGTATGTTCGAGTTCTAATTAATGAAAGTCTGAAGATAAAAAAAAAAAAAAGGGTAATGTTGTATATATTACAGTTTATACAAAGAATATTCTAGCCAATTTTTTTATGGTTAGTTGACAAATTATTAGTTTTTTTTATGGTTATACACCACAATTTCTCTTCAATTTTATTGATGTTTAAGAATTGTGTACACAAATTAAAAAACCATATAAATTCATAAATTTTGATTTTTTTTTAAATACAAAAAATCATTTTCTAATTAAAAACAATTTAATCAATAATAAAAAATATTATAAAATATAATTGGTTAAAAAAATAAAATATTAGATAAGATTCGGATAGGACTAATTCAGATTTTGGACTATAGTCATTAACTCATTATACGAACATTAAGTGATATTGTACTCTTTTGTCTATGTAAAGGATTAGATAGTAATTTTTAAAAAAGTATTTGACACATTGAAAATTTGAATCTTTCTTAGGGTAACTTTGCAATCGTTTAATAGGTGAGTTCTTCCAAATGTATAAAACCAATTGGTTAGTGACTTTTGATTGATTCAAACATTTTTTGACGAATTTCCGACATATTCTAAAAATTTCGAACTTCCGATCTTTTCTAACACATTAGTCAGAAATTTCCAACGAACTTCCGATAAAATTTCTTTATTATCAAAAAATTATCAAAAAAATTGTCGGAATTACCAACGTTTTCTTCTTATAGTATTAATTAATTATACACTTTTTCTTTGATTACTCATTGTAATAATCAGAGCCAACTGTAGGATTTAAAAACGATAAATATAAGAAAAAAATATGCATTAATTATGCACGTGATACATTGACTAATCGTCGTCAAATTTTTCTATACCAAATAAATAATCTATAAAAAATAGCTTTTAAAATACTTAAAATTCAAGAACCGGAAACACATGCTTGATAAGCTTGTATTCATGGACAACTGGAAACTCTGATGACTAGGAATATTAGAATAATACATTGTGCAAAAGAGTATTTGGATTTTTTATGTCGACTGTTGAACTCGGGCTATCTGGATAGATAACTTCAAGGTAGGTTTAGGTATAATTCGCTTAAACATGAATAGAAGAACAAGAAGTAGGACAAAACGAGGGGATTTTATTGATGATTTTGATCAAAGTACAAGATAGCTAAAGCGAAGGAGATAATTCTAGGTCTCTTGCCAATGAAGAGTGTGTGGCGCTAAAGAGACCTCTCTCTTCTATTTATATCCTTCTCTTTTTAGGGCTTCTCGATTGATTTTGTTAATTCTTTTCTTGAGCTTCGGAGATATTCTCGGAGATTCGACTCGATCCTCTTATTTCCTTTTGCAAGATCGGCGTTAAGTCAGGTAGGCATGCTTGGGTCGGGCTCATCAGATCTAGCCCGAATAAGATGGGCCTTTTGAACATGGGCCAAACTGATCGGGTTCGTCATCAGGTTGTCGGGCTGGTCGGGCTTATTTAGCTGGTCGAATAGATCGAATTGGACTCTTGAAGGAGGGTACGCAACCCATCTCCAACATCGACTCAAAAGACTAATGATTTGGATTGGTATTAGGATTTTTCAAAATAGAAAGCGATGTTTTTTGTCGCTTTGTCTTAGCATTTTTCAATAACTTCTTTGAGATTTTGACAATTTTTTTTAAAAAATAATCTTCTTTGCGTTTTTAACCCAGTTTTAGGAATAGAAATCATTTTGATTTTCTAAAGAAAACAATTTAATTTTCTAAAAGAACCGAACCAACTTTTTTACAGATTATAAATTTGTAACCAAACCGAAACAAGCCAATTTTTGTTGTCTGGTTTTATTCGGTAGTTTTTTTTTCAAATCAAATTATCCAAAAAAAACCGATGAATCAAATCGATCTAAAGTAGTCGAATTCTCAAGCCTAATAAAAAGTGAAGAAAGACAAATATTGATAAATAATCAAACCAAATAACACATGATGTTAAGTTCTTATGTTTTTTTTTACTACCGGTTTCTGAAAGGTTGATTTTCTGGATTTTTTTTGTTCTTAAAAAATTAATTTTGTAAGTTTTTTAATAAACTATTATTAATAAATTGTAAATTTCAAAAAGTATTAATCAACAACCGTATTAAAAAGTAATTAGAGAGAGTATATATAGTGCATTTATAAGTATGTATTACATGTTTCTTAATATGCTTGGAAACTTCAAAAAATCATTCTTTCAGAAACAGATGGAGTATTTATTTTTGACACCTAAAAATAATGATAAATCCGAAAACAAAACAGATAAAAAAAATACTACCAATGATTATGCATTAAATTACGAATTCTGTTAACATAAATAAATAAAGCAATTACAGAGACAAAAGCTCGGAAAAGCAAATGTATATGCGTAGTTTAGATTATTTGGAATCACTATCTGGAATCTAAAATACTTATTACTTTGTTTCCTTAAGGATATTTATCCTTAGACAAATATAATATTCGAGAACGGTGGCGCCTAAAATTAGGATATGGCGAATTTCTAGGTAGAGTAGTTAGCAAAATAAAATAAATAGATATTCTTAAACTTAAGCCTATAAATTCAAAGACAACAACAAAAAAAAAGTAGGGTTTTGTTTGGTGGAGAGAAGAAGACGACAGATCTCTTCCATTCGCGTTATTCATTTGAAATCCGACAAGTCCGTTCACATTTATTCCTAATTCGTCATCCTCGTCACCCACCCAAGAAGAGGTAATTCTACGGTTTCCACTATGATTTAAAAACGGGTCGAAGTTGATTAAATCTTTGTTTTTTTTGAGTAAAAAAGTTAGATTAAATTTCTCTTACTGGTTTCATCTTTTTCCTTTCATTCTTCTAGAATGCTTCCTTCTCTCCCAAGCTTCCCTTCGCATTCAATCCCTATGAAGGATATTGGTGAATTTGTGAAAGAAATCTCAAAACTCGAATCGATTTCAGAAAAAGTATCAAAAATTGACGACCGTATTAAGAAACTCCAAGAGGCGAGGATCAAGAGAGATGCAGGTATTCTGAATCTCTATTTGAACAATTCTTTCTATTTGATTCTCTTGTTAACCTTTTTAGTTCCTTTGGGGTTTTTTCTTTCTCTATTCTTTCAGCCCGTGCGATTCTCAACGAGCAGCTAAGGAATCTCGACGAAGAGAAAAGGAATCTCGACGAGGAGCTAAGGAATGTCAACGAGGAGAAAAGGAATGTCAACGAGGATCTCGTCGAGCTGCGTAGGAGCATTGAAGTCATTAAAACCATTCAAAAGTAAGTTTAACAACGCTGATTTACATCATCAATAGATTGACGATTTATTATTAGGAAAAAAAAAACTAGATTGAGGATTTAATTTACATGATTATACATGATAATTGTTTCTAGATATGATATTAATATATTAATGATTACTTCTGTTACTATAGATTAATGCAGACTCAACTCCAGAACAAGAACTGATGAGGATCAAGGAGGGTTTACCGTTTTGATGAAACAAATTTCATACTGAAATAAACTAACCCGATTTAGGTTGTTTTTCTATATAATGTTTAAATTATTTTTATTAGTGAGTTACATTTTACCATTACTTTTTTGTTGTTTTGATAATATGTATGATGCTTTCCTCCTTACGTTGGAGAAAAGAAAGCAATCTTGGGAACCAATTAATGGCTCAAAACCATTGAAAAGAAAAAAAGTAAACCAACCAACCAAAGAAGAAAGAACTATACCTTCGAACGAAAACTTGGAACATTCTGAAAAGTAAGCTTGGGGATTGTCGGAACATACGAATTGTGTATTTGCAAGATTATACGAACTCGATATCTCAAAGATGATCATCTGTTGGAGGAAAAACATGGCAAATACTAGTCATATGGTTGGTATATATACAAATCCGTCGGAATACGTATCTTGCAAGAATTTCACTTGTTAAAAAAAGGATCACGTTTTATTACTAGAGAGACGGAAAGTTGACCAGAGTATACCAGGGTAATTGGCTTCCTACTCATCCTCCAAGACCTGCAAAAACATAGGATTTAAAAAATCTACAGGTTGTCAATGAGTTAATACAAAACAATGGACCTTCACGAGGTTGGAATGAGAATGCACTATCCTCAATGCTCTCGGATGAAGATAAAGATTTAGCAAATTCCTTATACTTGGAAATCGACCACGTGAAGACAAAGTGAGGTGGAACTCACCAAGTCGGCTGTATATACGGTTTCTTCAGGATATTGGTAGTGTCTTGACACAAGCCCGAATATGATTTAACTGCCCCTCAGATTCCTTTATGTAACTGAAATCGAGGATTTGGAAACTGCCTATAATTATGCCAAATCTAAAACAATCTTTGGCAAATCCTATCGAATGCCATCGGTACAGCAATGAGATTGAACTCTCATGGAATTAATTAATATGGATGATACTTGCCAGAGATGTTGTTCTGTTAGTGCTCCCATTAACCATATGTTAGTGCACCCAACAATGATGTCAACTTCCCTTTTCTATTTTCTCCATCACAAAATATAGAGGAAAACATTAGGCATATGCCGCATATCATTGGTTTACAAGAAATTTAAGGCCTTACAGATCATCCAAAATTATTACTATTTGGATTTTCTGGCATATACGGAAGTCAATAAATAATACTCCCTGCGTTCTCGAAAGATTGATTTTTTAGGATTTATGTTTGTTTCTTAAAAATTGATTTTCTGTAATCTAATTAATGCATTTCTAATTTCAAGATGAATTACGCTAAATAATGTTTTTTGTTTTAGAAGACTAATTAATGCATTTCTATTTTCAAAAAAAATAAATAGTAAAACATTTAATAATTATTGTAAATAAACCACTGAAAAGTGGAAACAAAAATAATTAGTAAAAGTAAACATTTATTGTTTCTTAATCTACGTAAAAAAACTCAAAACATCATTCTTTCAAGAACAGATGGAGTATT
The DNA here is from genome assembly GCA_900406395.1 of Kernera saxatilis. NCBI lineage: Eukaryota > Viridiplantae > Streptophyta > Magnoliopsida > Brassicales > Brassicaceae > Kernera > Kernera saxatilis. Next base: position 14,057 of record OVAY01002130.1, on the reverse strand, counting down.
AATCTTCACGAAACAACAAACCGATTCGAAAAAAGACATTGAACTTGCAAACTCTGATGTTTCTGAAGTTTAGCAAAAACAAAAAAAACTCTCATGTTTCTGAAGGGATAACGACGAATATTAGAGGCTTTGAAATGAGATTATCTATCGTCAACCAAACACAACAAACTCCACCTACTTCAGCTTGGTCACGACCACAATTAGGATGGCTGAAGAACAACTATGATCCGGTCTCACGAAGAGTAGTTGGCGGATAAGTATTAAGGGATCACAAAGGTGTTTCTAAATATTGGGGTTCGGCTTTTTTGAATTTGAGTTGAATTCTCAAACTGATCTATCACGGTGTCGATTTTTATATTAAAATCTAAAACATTAATATAAATTTGATCTTTATAATTAAACCAAAATACAAATAAATCACATAAGAATATTTAAAATATAATTTGATGATACGCACTCCCAAACAAGCCATATAAGTGTATTCAAATATCTACATGGTGATACAATGTCTAGCAAAAACAAAATGGCTCGTGGATTCTTAACGGAATTTAATCAATGAATTCGCCACAAAATTGGAACTTTTATTTAACCCTATACTAATTTGTCTCCAACAAATTAAGAAAACCAATCGAATCAAAAGTTTTTAATTCAAAAAAATCTGTAATAAAGTCATAAAATTACCACGCGAATAGAAGGGTATGAGGATTCGGATCAGAACTCTCTGGTTATGTAATTGATGTCGCCACTTAAGACACTTACATAAGACCATGCAAGTTATATTTACTATACGTCTTTTTTTTTTTTGTTAAAGTTTTAATATACATCTTGAATTTACATATTTATTTGATTATAAGTTGGTCAACTTTTTAGGATTTGTTCGAAGATAGAGTTGATGGGTACCTTGATTATATAAAAAACTATATATGTGAAATTTGGAGGAAAGACATCAACACACTCAGAAATCTCTGGAAAATTAGGAAAAAAAAATCGTTTTTATTTATTCTTTTCACGATTAGTTGATCAAAAATCTCCCAACCCTATATAAATACTGCCAACGTTAATACAAAATTACATAATTTGACTTAATTTAACTTACTAATATATATAAGTACTTCCGTGATTTTGGAGTTGATTAGAAATATATTTTATATAAAATAATTTATTAATTCATAAAAATAAAATTACAATTTAATTTTAATTAATACAAAATTTATATAAACAAATTCCAAAAATAAATATATATATATGGACAAATCCAGAAAAATAGATAATTTACTTCCAATTTTCCCTATGATTTATTTTATAAGGATTTTTTCGAGTTCTATTTATTTTCCTATTTGATTAATGTAAATTCAGATTTCGACGAGAACCAAAAAAAAACACTAATTGTTTCCCTAAAAAATAGAGAATTTCAATTTTAAGAGTTTTTACCAATTTTTTAACAAAATCCAAAATCCCACTTCACCGAATTTTTTAGATTGTTTATACGAGACTTCTTTTTTAAAAAAATAATAATTTATTTTTATTTTCAAAATCCAAAACTAAGCGGAAGAGAGACATTTTAAATAATCAATTGAAAATCGAACTATACCAAAATAACAATATGGAAGAAAATTATGAAGTTCAGATCCGCGGCAGTAAAAGAGTAACAGTAACAATATGAAAAACAATATTTTATGATTATGTATTTATATTAAATAAGATTCGGGTTTTACCGTTTTAGTCATGACTCATGATAAGTGATAACGAACATTGTGGGGGTACTTTAGTCTTTTAGGTGATCGAAAATCCTTTAAATATGTGACAAATTAACCAATCTCGCTGCGCACACTCTCTCTTCAGTTATTTCACCGTCTATCAACAATGACAGATTTTCAGAGAGAATTTTTCGATGAGATTGATAAAACCTCGTCACTCTCCGAGAAAATCAAAAAGATTGATGGTTTTCTCGAGAAAATGGAGTTCCAGAAAAAACAACGCCATGACAAGATAAAACAACTTGAGGAGAAGAAAAAGGCGATAGACGAACAGAGAAATCGGCTTGAAGAACAAAAGAAAGAGAATGACGATCAACGGAAAAAGATTGACGACCAGGAATCGACGGAAGAATCAGGTTTTTCTTCTTCATCATCATCTTGTTACTGTTACTCTTTTAGTCATATAGTCTCATGGATTCTTGGATTCCAGATGTTGTTCTGTTACAGAGTATGCGTCAGAATTTCAATGACTTTTCTTCTCGTCAACCACAGTCATCAACAATGTCAAACTTTCTGGGTGAGGTTGATAATATATCAGCAATTTCAGAGAAAATAAAAAAAATTGATGTGTTTCTCGAGAAAATAGATATCCAGAAAAAACAACGCGATGTTAAGCGAAAACTACTTGAGGAGAAGGAAATGGCGATAGAAGAACAGAGAAGACAAATAGAAGAACTAAAGAAAGAGAATGAAGGTCGACGGAATGATATAAAAAATCAGATGAAATTGATCAATGATCAAGATTTTCCTGAGAAAACAGGTGTCTTTTTCTCTTCATCATCTTCATCTTGTTACTTACGGTTTGTTTTCTTTTTCTCAAGAACTTTTACATTTCTTGCAGATGCTGTTATGTTACAGACCATGCGTAGCAATTTCGTTTTACTCAATTCTCGTCAACCTGGGTCACGATCGGGCCCAGGCCCACTTCCGGTTGTATGGACCGCTGCGATCACTAGATCATTCGATGCTGCACTTGTGATACTAGGCAGAGGTATGATTTTAATTGCTTAATTAAATCATATGATTCTCTATATTATTTATTTTTTATTTTATTCGACACATTTTGGTAATTAATTTTTTAATTTATTTTTGCAGAGGCAGCGGCCGCAGAAATTCAAGAATTGATGGCTGTGGAGGGTTTGACTGTGGACCAGGTTGCAAGCCACATGCAACGTGTAGCTGAGGACCGTGAGGAGGCAAACCTCGGGAAGAGAACGAGAGAAGATCACCAAGAAGAAGGAGAAACATCTAACAAGTTGCCTCGACTCACATACACATACGAGAGAAGAAAGAAGTGAGATTTGTGTAGATGAGCTGAAGGGTCAAGCAAAAGAAGATATTTTGCTAAAAGTGTAATTGATTCTGATTTCTGAAACTCTTCTTCTGGTTTTAGTGCAGCTTTTTTTTCTTTACTTCGTTCAAGTGATGAGATATATTTTTCTTTTTTTGGGTGAAATTCTGACATTTTACTCCCTATAGAATGTATATATTCACAAGCTTTCACTATTCTCCATTGGCTGGCTATTATTAGATGTTGATTTCCTTCATTTTCATAAATTTCGTAGTTCACTACAATAAATAAGAAGTAATACTATTCATCTTCTGCAAAATCTTTAAAACGGCAATAATTTTTTTGGCTAAACATTTGAACGTAAATTTACAAAATAAATTAAAAAATGTATCTCATGACTTTACGGTGGTATCCACACATCACATAGTCTAGTCTTGACTCTTAAACCCTAGCTTTGGGGCTGAAACAAATAAGCAAATCGGAACAAAACAGTGTAAAAATGGCGATGCCTCATATCTTGTCTTCAGGAGCTCCGCGGCTCCACTCCCCTCTTCTAGCGGCAGGTAATCAAAGGTGCCTCAGAAATCTTCTACTACTTAACAACTCTGAATTTGATTAGAGAGCCCTTGAAGATTTCTACTTCAGGTATATGGATATTACTATATCCCGCGACGAATTTTTCTTTCCCTTACCCTTGAAGTTTCGCTTGAGTTCAAATCTCATCATTAGAGAATGGTGGAATTGGAATGAAATGCGACAGGCTTTCCAATTGGAGTTTAACTCATGAATTTCGTTTGTTCTTGGACATATCTGTTTTCTGACATTTTCTCGTCCCTACAGAATGTATTTTGCGAGTTTTCAAGTTCTTAGTTATGATTCCCTGGCTATATACGAGATGCTGATTTCGTAAGCACTTTTCTTTATCTCGCAGTTCACCTCGAGGCACACACTAAAGAAAGTAACAGTTATATGAAGATTGGGGGAAATGGAGCTGATGATTCAAAAAGGGCTCTTCTGTTGTGCTGTTCAAGTGGCATCTTAACACTCTGGGGAACCAGAGAGGCTCAACTTTGAAAAATGAAAACCTATGGAATAAAGCAAAATACATATGGGATACTTCTCCAAAGCCGGTCAAGGATTTCCCATGGAATAGCGCCTCTGAGAACTTCATCCAGCTCGTTCTTGATCTCACCGTACCAGTTGTTAGATACTTATGTGTTCCCATATAATACTGGCAGTTTCTTCAATCAGTGAGATGTCTTATTGTGCCCATGTGACAAGGCTTGCTTTAGTCCCATTTCCATTGATCATCGGTATGGTTGTTGCGGGTATTCTTCAAGCAACCGATGTAGATATTTCTCCCCGTCATAAGGTAGCTGTTTATCTCAGTTATTGCATCAAGTTGGGCACCATTTATTTATGCTCCAGTCTAGTTGAAATCTCTTTGACACTGTCGTGACAATTTTAAAGTTCTGTCTTTTCGGATGAGATTTGTTTTGGATTTTGAAAAATGAAATTGCAACTTGGTTGCTGTTTATTTATCCTTTTGCAGGATGCACAAGTGCCATGGCATTTGATTGCTATCCGTATTGGGGGCGTGTCATTGTTCCACATTTTGCAACTGGTGTATGAGGAGGACACTTTGGTCTATATTCTTGTGGTATAAGAGCCCAAGAAATGCGTCTGAGAATCCTATGCAGAACAACAATGTTGAAGCAAAATGAATGTACATCAGTTTGTCTAGTCTTTCATCTCTTACAGAGAGACACACAAACACACGCAAGAATTTGTGGGGCCGGGGACATATAGTCATTTGGGCATATTCATACACACTTGCTTATCTAGTTTCATGTGCATTTTCACATCCATATGAGCACACAAGCATTTATTGCTCAGTTCACATGGACATGCTTGTTTTCTTGTGAAGGCTGGTGTTCTTTTAGGTGCCAAGGCACAGTTGGTCACACTTTTAATCCATGAGGATTATCTTGAAAAGGAAAAGCTCGGAAGAAACATTAGAAGACTCGTGGAATGAGGTAAAGATAGAGATTAGGTTTCTCGAATATCGAGGCAATTATGTTTATCACAATTTCTTAGCCCATGGAATTGTTTACTTCTCTTCTCTCTTTTCTTCTTAATTTTGTGTTGGCAAACAAGTCTCAACTCTCTCTCAGGTCTTTTCTTGACTTTTTGAGTCCTTGAATCAAAAGTTGTTGTATTTTCTAAGATAGAAGTTGTAACCTTTTTACAAGTATCATGATTATTCAGATCATGTGGTCCACTCTTTCTTCGGCAGATATGACTTCACGGGAAGATGTTGAGTTTCTCATGAACCACATTCTTAAAGAAATCTCTTTACTTGTACGGTACTTCTCTTTTTGGGTGATGAAACTTCTAGAAGATCTAATTATCTAACTTTTTCAAAACAATCATAACTAGAATACCATAAAACGTGTTAATTATATTGCAACTATAGCCATGCTCGTAATCAAACACCTAAAAGAAAGCCGAGGAAGAAAAAGAAAAGAAAAGTGAATGATGAAACGACGACGTTACAAATCTGAAGGAAGGGACCATTAAGTGAATTCCATAAATGCCCTTTCTTTGGTTTCCAGTTTCCACCCACCTCAAGAATCGTTTTTCCTTTCATCAGCCGCTTTGTATATTTTCTTAGGAAAAATCCTTTTTGTTTTCTCAGTAACGGAAAAATGGTTCCCGACATGGACCTCGTGACCCGACTCCGAGAAATCCTCAGTAACTCCGACCTAGACACTGCGACTCCGGCAAGCGTCCGTCGTCAGCTGGAGGCGGATCTCGGTTTCGACTTGACAGATAAGAAGGCCTTCATCAGAGATCAAATCGATGCTTTTCTCGAGAGCAATGGCGGAGTAGAAGATAAACCAGATAGCCCAAAGGCAGAAGAAGACAGTAATGCCGATGAAATGAACAAACCCGAGGCTGAAGTTGAAGAAGAAGAAGAAGTCGGAGATGGAAGTGAAAGCGATGAAGAGAAGGATGAACGGTAATTTCTCTTGTACTGATCGAGGTCTCTGTGGAATTGGAGTCTCTCTTCTTGTTCGTAATGAAATCAATGATCGTACACATCAATATCTTTAGCATTTTCTGTCGAACTATCAAAATGTTTCAGATAAAATCCTAATTAATGACCACTTGTTGAATAGACATAGGTTAACTGATTTAGTGTCCCTTTAGAATTGATTTTATGGGATTAGTGTGGTGTTAGTTTTAAATTGAAAGAGATTAACTTTGTTCATGTTGTGTTTTATGTGTTAAAGGCCAGTAAAGGCCAAGAAACGACGTGGTGGATTTACCAAAGTATGTCAGCTTTCTCCACAGCTTGAGAAGTTTATTGGAACATCTCAGTTAGCTCGAACTGAGGTAATTTTCATGTTCTTCGAGAATGGTTCAGAGATGTTTTGGAGCCAAATTTTTACTTCATTTTTTTGTGTTGCGTATATATTATTAGGTTGTGAAGAAAATGTGGGCCTATATCCGAGAGAAAGGTTTGCAAGACCCAAAAGATAGAAGGAAGATATTGTGTGATGAGTCGCTGCATTCGTTGTTCCGTGTAAAGACCATTAATATGTTTCAAATGAACAAGGCATTAGCGAAGCATATTTGGCCTTTAGGTGATGGAGATGGTACTTTCCTTGTCATAATACTACATTCACAATTGAAGTTTCACTAGATTTGATACCGTAGTGTTTATGATAATCATAGAGCTCTATTTTAGAGTGTGTCCTGGATTCTCTATGGACTTGATGCTTCTGGTACAGTCAAATTGAGTGGATGATATCTATATATCCATAGTCTTCGTGTTCACTCAGCCATTGATCCTGAATACTTAAATAGCTTGATTGGCTAGTTAGAATCATTTGTCTGTAGAGATTAATCATGTTTAATTGTGTGGAAAACTATTCGTTCAACTGTTCGGTTTAGTTCATTGGTTTTTTTATGTTAAAGGGGACTAATTGTTGTCCCAGCATTTTGTTGCACTTTAGGTGCTTTTATATTTTTGAACATCAGCTTTATTTTGTAAAACGGTACTATATATTTCCTGACTATTTTGGGTTGGAGACAGCAATTCCTGAGTTTGTGTTATCCCCCAGGAGACCAAGTACAATGAAATGATTTTTTTTTTCCAGGGAGTGTAAACAGAGTGAAAGAAGAAGATGAAGATGAAGATGATGTACCCGATGACAAAGATGAGAAGGGCGAGAAAAATGAAGAAGTGGAAGAGAATGAAGAAGAAAGTGAAGAGGAAGTTAGGACTTTGCGGAAACGCAAGAGAAAAAAGTTAGTTTACTCTGTCTCTCTCAGTTCTTGTATTATCCAGCTAGTTATCGCCACCTTGATGCCCATAAACTAAGTCTTCTCTACCAAATAGGCCAGCCAAGTCGGTGGAGAAGCCCAAGAGAAAAGGAGGAGGCGGCTTTACTAAAGTTTGCAGCCTCTCGCCAGAGCTTCAGGCTTTTACTGGGGTGACAGAATTAGCTAGGACAGAGGTACATGGCTCACTTGGGTGAATTAGCTTCTCTTTGTTCTGTAACTCAAGCTCTGAGCCTAAATTTCAGAGGTACTTATCGAAGTTTCTTAACCAATTCCCTTGTCTTTTGACATTTTGTCTGGTGAATGGTTTCAGGTTGTGAAAATGCTTTGGAGGTACATAAAGGAGAACAATTTGCAAGATCCCAATGATAAACGCACAATAATTTGCGACGAATCATTGCGATCTCTGTTCACTATCGAGTCCATCAATATGTTTCAAATGAATAAACATCTAACCAAGCACATATGGCCTTTAGAGGATAATGCAGGTATTTTATGACCGAAAAGTTCTTGCATTTTCTGGGAGCCATCTTTTCCGGTTTATGGTTTTTAACCATATACTAATTGTTGTTTGTCTCTGGTCTAGGAGAATCAGTTAGCTCTAACACTCCAGAAAATGGAAAGCAAAAAATGGAAACAGACGGAGGTAAGAAAGCTAGATGAATTTCATTTTTGTCCCTATTTTCATCAAGGTATAAACAAAGCATATACATTCGGTCAGACACAGAGAGCGACGAACCGAACGAGAAAGATAAAAAGCAGAAGAACGAAGATTTTGGTCTTCTTGCTCCCCTTCCACTTTCAGATGCTCTTGTCAAGTTCTTGGGTAATGGAGAAAGCTCGTTGTCGAGGGCAGATGTGGTAAAGAGATTGTGGGAGTACATCAAACAGAATGATCTTCAGGTGTGCCATTTGCTCTTTACACAGGTTTTTTTAACTTACTGCTTCCTTTTTTTTTGATGAAAACTTATTTGCATATTTAAAAAAAAAAATTATATCTTAGGATCCTTCTGACAAGAAGAGAATCATATGTGATGAGAAGCTGAAAGAACTCTTTGAACTTGATTCATTCGAAGACATATCGGTCTCAAAACTCCTGACCAACCACTTCATCAAGACCGAACAATGACTTTCAAGCCTCTATCGGAATCAGCCAATTTTGGTAAAAGTTTTGACAGAGACAAAACCCAGTTCTCCAAGAAGCCGGTTTGATTTCCTGGGCAAAATTTTGTTTGGATCAGTTCAGGAATTGAAACGCGGCAAAGCCAAGGCCTTGATTTAGTCTCCTTCACTGGTAAGTTAAAGACAAAAAGGTTTCGATTTTGAGACTTGTAAGCATGGCGTTTTCTGAATTTGCTTGCAAGTGCACCCTTTTGGAGTTCTTTCAAGTGTTGTCTTTTTGGTATATAGTGACAAAACTAGAATCATGGATTAGATATGTTTTTGGGACCAAACTAATTGTTAAATTGTTTCGTTTTTTTTTTCTTTTAATTATTATAGACAATAAAAGTACCGAAACAAGAAGTGGAAATGATACAAAACAAAAAAAACGCTGTCTAAGCATTTTTGCATATTCTTAGTACAGTTAGTTTGTAATGCATCATAGATTAAGAAGAAAAAACACTTGGTTTACAAGGATTTATTTGTCCACTGAAGCTGATATAAAATGCTCAGACTCTAGAGGTTGGTTAACCGAGATCCCACCAGCCTTTCAAAGCACAGGTCATAGCCTTTTTTTGTTGAAGATCATATAGTTAAAGTGCTGTAAGTAAGGCTATATATTACTATTAACTTTCGCAAAACTTATACCATCATATCTGTCAAAGATTATTGCATAGAACGAACGATGATCTATAAACCGAATACAGAATGCCCTAGCATTTATGATAACACAAGAGTCTAAAACAAGAGTCCAAAAAAAAAAGAAAAAATGATAACACAACCAATACTAACATTTAAGGATGAGTTGCCGGATAAATCAGCCTAGTCCAACTAGGCTCGTTAAGAGGTGAATTAATGTGGGCTAGTCTGAAATTCTATTTTGTTTAGTAGTAATAAAAGATTTCATGTAAATCAATGGAGTTCTTTTTTGTGTAAATAGAGCATTTTAGAAAACTATAAATAAAACAAAAGAAAAATTAAGAGAATAAAAAAATAAATAGCTAAATAAATAAATACACAGTCAAACCTGGAAGCATATTTTTCTCGTTAAAAGTCCATATTTTGCGCGAAAAAACAAGGCTTCAAAAGTTTTTGAAATTATTGGAAGAGTGAGAAAAAAAAAACTAGAGAAGAAGAAATCAATTAAAAGAAAAAGCAGAAACAACATCAAAACTACTCACTATTATTATTTGTTAGATTGAAAATTTAATTTAAAATATAAATACCAAAAAGAAAAGAAAAAAAATTTTAAGAGATTTTTCGCAGAGTGAGTGGAAGATAAGATGGCGCAGATGCAGCGAGAGGAGGTAGAATCCGTCACGAAGGAGACGACGGAGAAGAAAGGATTAGACGGAGGAGGCGGCGGATCTTCCGGCTCTCAGGCGACGGCGTTCAAATTCAACGCTCAGGCGCCGGAATTCGTGCCGCGATCGCATACTACCGCACCAACAGCGCAGGTTTCTCCGATCTCCGGTTACTTCTACCCTTGCTTCCATTACAACGGCGGTTGCATAGGAGGATGCAGTGGAGGAGGAGGTGCCGGCGTCGGTTCTCAGTCGTCGGATTGGATCTTCGTCGGAGGAGGAGATCCTGCTCAGCATCAACACCTTCACGATCCGGCGGCTGCGTTTTACATTTCGAATCCGGCGGTTCAGTTTCCGGCTAATCAGAACTCATCTTCTTCGTCGAAGAATTTGCTCTCCGATGATCTCCGCCTTAAGATCGTCAAACAGGTTTTTCTTTTTTTTTTTTTAATTTTGATTTCCCCTGCTTTTATTTTATTGATTAGCTTGCCTTTTAAGATGAAATTGATTCGTAAATTTTTTAAAATCATCATGTCATGAAATTAAATTTTACGAGTATCCTATGATTTTCATTGCAAACAATTATTATTCTGTTAATTAGTTGAGGTAATTACTGAATCCAACCGACTTTGGTTTAGCATTTCAATTCCAACTCTAGCGTTAAGATTCATGATTTTCTTGACTCACAAGAAACCACTTTTAGGTTGAGTACCAGTTTACGGACATGAGTCTCCTAGCCAATGAGTCTATTTCAAAGCACATAAACAAAGACCCTGAAGGATATGGTGCGCCCAACATTGTTTTTAATCAATATCTTGATGTTCGAAATGTAAGTTCTGTTTTGCATTCATGTTTTTGTCTCTCTTTAAACGCAGTCCCCATATCTTATATCGCGTCGACCAAGAAGATCAAGGCTTTAACAAGTAACCACCATCTAGTTTCTTTGGCTCTACGTTCCTCCTCTAAGCTCGTAAGCTTCTTTCTTTATTCTCTACCAAGTTATTATAAGACCCAAGTATACTGAGAGATTTGTGAACAAATTAAGGTTGTGAGTGAAGACAGCAAGAAAGTTAAGCGGAAAATTCCATTCACTGATAGAGACAGAGAGGAATTGCAGGTAATTAAATATCATGGAAGCGTTCATTATATTTATAATTGATTACTATATATCAATTAGTTCTTGTTTCTGTTTATTGTTTCTGCAGGGGCGGACTGTTGTTGCAGAGAATTTGCCAGATGATCATTCTTACCAGAACCTTGAGAAGATCTTTGGAGTTGTTGGAAAGTAAGAAGGCTTTAAACTCCGCTTCATACTTTCACTTTAACATGGCTTCTCTGTATTAGTTGACAAAAACCAACTCTGGATTTGTTTCAGCGTTAAAGCGATTCGAATCTGTCATCCTCCAGAATCCAACTCCTCTCGTCCAAAAGGCGATTTCTTGATGAGCAACAAAGTAAGTAGCATGATCTGTTTCTTATTATCACTCATGTTCTTGATCTTTAATTTCCTGGACTTAAGGAGCTTAACATTACTCTTGTTTAATTCAATCCAAAGATTCACGCCCTTATCGAGTATGACAACACTATTATCGCGGATAAAGCTGTGAGTGAATCATTACTTTTCAGACATTTATCTCTGATCCAAAGCTCTGTGTGTATTAGTTTGTGAGATACAACAAATGTGATCTTTACCAGGTGGAGAAGCTGAACGATGAAAGAAACTGGAGGAAAGGACTTCGTGTGAGGCTGCTTCTTAGATGCTCGGTAAATTAATGAAACTCTTTATGTTTTACCAATGTACATTTCTCACAGCACCAAATCCCTCTTAGATTAAATTGCCTTAATTTGTGTTTAACAGCCCAAATCAGTCCTCAAGAACAGAAGAAACTTCGATGGCATCATTATCGATGATGAAATCCCTTCTTACGAATCAGGAGAAGACTCTCCACGTCTCCATTTAACCGAACAACAGCTTGATAACGACGTTAGTGATGCTTAATCCCTTCAAACTAAATCTTTCCATATATAAATAAAGAAGAAAAAAAAGACATTTCTTGCTGTGGCACGTTAGGGTGATGACAACAATGGTGGTGGACTGTGGGGAAAAGGGAGAGGAAAAGGACGAGGACGGTCTCCAAGAAGCTATGCAGTAGCAGGAGGAGGACGTAGCTTCGGAACTGGGCTCGGACTCAGCCTCGGTTCCATGTCAACGAGCCTGGGCCCACACGAATCTTCGTCTCCAAAAACAGCGACAAAGGGGCCAAGAATGCCTGATGGAACCAGAGGCTTCACCATGGGACGTGGCAAACCTTCCATCTCACTCTCACCTAACAATCTCTAAATAATTCCCTACCAACGACGACTACTATTTATTATTTATTCATTTATTATATTATAGAGGTAAAAAAGCTATAGAGTTAACCAAATAATACAGAAGCAGGACATGATTTTGGGAGGAAGAGCTATAGTGTATGAACTACGAAGGCATGGTGAAGTTTTTTTGAGGTTTTTTTCTTCTTTTTATAATCTTCTTTCACGTTTTTTTTTTATTCTCTAATTTGGGTGATTTCTTTTTTGTATGTTTTGATATATTTATTTTTTGTGAAATTAATTGAATAATGAAGGGTTACCCTGGTGTGTATCTCAAACTCTTTATTTTGATTTAGATGAGTAGTTTAATAATTTAAGGAAGTGAGTCAATAGACTGGAAGATTGGTTTTTTNTTTGTTTTTTTTTTTTTTTTTTTTGTCAACATCAATCTATTAATTGAAAGATTCCATGAGCCAATTCGGTGGCATGTTGTTTACATAAGTGATATAATGCAGATAGGCACATGCGCTCCGTGCTAACAAGTCCGCTCTAACATTAGTTTGTCGAGGTATGAGAGAGATAGAAAAAGAAAAAAACAAAATCTTACTCTTCCGAATCTCTTCTAAATAAATCTCAAAAGCCGGCCACTCTGCTGGTGTAGACACCATCTTCACCAGATCGGAGCAGTCCGTAGCAAACTGAACGTCTATCTTCTTCTTTGCGATCAGACTGGAAGATCGGTTGAAAAATAAAAAACTAATCAATATATCAACTTTTTGAAAAATATATTTATATTGCAAAAGACAAATGAATATTGGTAAGCTCATGGTTTTTTTGGGACTAAATTTTACACACAAACTATCAACTTCAAATTCAAGTTATGACACGGCAGCAATTCACTAGTACAAACAAGTAAATTATAAGTGTCTTAGTGATTTCATAAACTATAGTTGTCACTAAAATAAAATATCATATCAATTATATTTAAATCTTTAATTCCAAAATAATATAAAACTTTTTAAGAATGAAAGTTATTAACTTCATATTAATAAGAAAATTAGCTACATATATATACTCAAGTATAACACAAACAAAATATCAAGGTAATAATTTTTTATTAGAAATATGAGAATTAATTGCAAAAAGAACAAATATATATATATATNTTATTAGAAATATGAGAATTAATTGCAAAAAAAACAAATATATATATATATATATATATATATATATATATATATAGACAGAAATAAAATATAAGAAGTTAACTATATTGCATTTCCATGAAACACCAGCAACCAACTACATTAATATCGTCTATAATACATTACACACTGATTGGGGGATGAAAAAAAAAAGAGTAATTTGTACGATCTTGTAAAATATTCAAGAGCGATTATCAAATCAAGAGTTAGTGAGCAGAAACTAGAGATGTGGACCAAGTATTTTTTTGAAAATGCTGAACTCTATTAAACATATAGAAAATTGATATGCAACCTGTCCAGATACAATGAAGTTGTAGGGTTACAGATATCAATATGTTTCAAGAACAAGCATATACATACAACCAATCGATATATAAATATAACGTAATCTTGATTTTATGAGCGATATTATTTGACTATACTTAGGGGGAGTTATTGGGAGGTGGATTTTTGAAGATTTTTAAATTTTTTAAATTTTTTAAATTTTATTGTTATTGGTTAATGGAANAAATTCTATTGTTATTGGTTAGTGGAGTCTTACAATCTTCGTAAATCCATCGTTATTGGTTTAAGGACTTTTAAATTCTATCGTTATTGGTTTAAGGACTTTTAAATTCTATACAAATTCTATGTTATTGGTTAGTGGATTCTTATAATCTTAATATTTCAGATTCTATAA
>OVAY01002129.1:0-20718 GCA_900406395.1 Kernera saxatilis | reverse complement strand
TTCAGAGCTATCTCCAGGCGGTAGCTCGGTCCAGTCCGGAGGGTTGTCCACTCCCGAGCTTGATAAGATATTCGAAGAGGTATCTAACTTGTACACTTAATTGATCTTATTTGTAATTTTTAACTTACTTCTAATATATATTTATCTTAATATATTCAGATCGCCCCTAAGAAAAAGGGGCGGATCTTCGGATTTGGATCTATTGCTGATGTCCCCGCGGCTTCTTCATCTGCTCCGCGATATAGACATGACGATCCTATAGAGCTTCGCACCCAATTACATGCTGCACACTCTGAGATTGCAGCATTGCGGGAGAAGCAGGAGGCTTATGATCGCCAAATGCAGGGGATGGGACATTTCTTTGATATTATTGCGGCAGACAACCCGGTTTTGGCACAGGCATTGCGGGCGCAGAGACCAGGACCGTCGACAGAGCAGCCCCAGAGCAGCAAACAGAGCCGTCCGAGTTCGACCTCCGAGCCGCAGAAGCAGCAAACGCAGATCTTTTAATTCGTTGTTAATTAACGACGATTTAACGATGAAAGGAATTTCATAATCGACGTAAATTCGTTGCTACGTAACGACGAAGTAACAACGGAATTACGACGCAATATTAGAAAGAAAAAACAGTTTTTTTCGTTGTTAATTAGTGGTTACTTTGCAACGTATGTTTGCGTCGTAAATTTTTTAACGACAAAATAACAACGGTTTTTTTCCATCGTTAAATTAACGACGAAGTAACGACGAATTGCGATTTGCGACGAGCGTTTAACGACGAAACAGATTTCGTCGTTAATCCGTTGCTAACCTCGATTAGCAACGATTTTACAACGATTTCTTCCATTGTTATGGCCCTGTTTCCTTGTAGTGAATTTTACATACATATTTCTTTAATACAAGATACCAATGTACCATCCGAACATCACTGAGCGAGGAGCCATCTATCACCCCCTGTTGATGCTCGGAAACTGGTCTCCGACAAATGCCATCTCGCATGTGATGGTCAACCTGTACACGCTCCTCCTTCATCCGTGCCAAGTACGACGGATTTGTCCGTCATTGGACGGACTTGTACGCTCAGAACTAAACTAATCAGGTTTCTTATGTTTCTGGGGTTGTTTAATCCCGTATGAACAATTTAAATTTCTGTTTATTTATATATGTTTATGTTTATTTTACTTTGAATAATTTGGGTTATGTTTATTTATGTTTGAATTATGCTTATTTTTTTTATAACATAATTATGTTTGTGTTATGCTTATTTTGTTTGAACAATATGTTATTTTCATAGTTTTACCTAGTTCTAGGATTCCTAATCAGAAGTATTAAATGCCTCAATACTTGAATGAGAATTGAACTAATCTTATCGCATAAACATGTAGAGAAGGAACGAGATGGTAACGGAAATAAGACCAACAACCACATAAATAAGACAATCATTCCATACCTCGTTTCTTTCACATGTGTAGAAGCTCCTTCCAAGATGCAAACTCGTCGCTGCGGTTTCAATCACTACTGCACCACCACAAAAGCACCAGGTAGGAATCCCATATTATCCCGTTCGGCGCCCCTTAGAGCTGACGCTAGATGCCGAGGATATGGTGTCTCTGTTATTCATGTTTCTGTGCTCACCCCTTCTTCTTCTTCAACCCCGAAAATATCGTGGTTGCTTTTCTTCTTAAACCCAGAAAATAGAAAGTCAATAAGTTTAAATCCGTTTAAATTGCAACTGCGAAAATAAAAAAGCAAGACCCGGAAAAATATTGATTTTGAAATTGTTTAAATTTAAAATTTGACAAATGAAATAAAATATCTATGAAATACTTAGGACATGTGCAACACGAGACAGACATGTGCGCCTGTGGTGTTTTTATTTTTTAACCTCATTAAAAACACGTGCCGCCGCCAAAGTATACCTCTTGCATTTATATTATTAAAATAACACTTGGGAATTTCGCATAGTTTTCCCTAATAGTACAGTTACACGCTTCTAAACAGTTGTGCAATTGGGATTTTAACTAGTAATTAGTTTTACCTTGCTATAGTTTAGATTATGTTTGTTGTACTGATGATTTTAAGTAATCTAAGTACATTTGCTACAGTCTGATGCAATAATATGTAGGTACTCACCTATTTCGCATCTTTTCGCATCATAAGCTGGTGCCCATTAACAAATTGACCTTAAACACATAAGGTTTTTGAAGTGAGAAGTATAATTTCAATAACTCATTTTCCAATAAATTAATTTAGATTAATTTCAATATAGTACTTTATTTAGACATCTATTCATGTTGATTGTCGTACTATTTTGTATATTTATTGTTTCTCAATTTTGTGTATTTATCTTACTTGGGTACTTGAAAACAATCGGTACCTTGATAATTCGACAAAATATGACTAATTCGACAATGAGTACCATGATAATTCGACAAAATATGACTAATTCAACAATTAGAATCATGATAATTCGACCAAATATGACTAATTTGACAATAAGTACCATCATAGACCCAGTTCTTGGTCACAAAACAAACACATAAAATACAAAATAACTTTAAAGATTTCTACTGCCGCAAAGCAATAATGACAATTGCGATCCATGCTATTATTAGTATGGTACACATCAAAGCGACCTCTCGTTTCAATACCATGAGTTGTGTATTTATAGGATCGGGTCCAGTCATGTGCGGTCGTAGTTTAGTTGGCTCTTCTTCTTTTTGCGAGTTTACTGGAAGTGCACTATTATGCGGTTCTGCCTTCAGTAGCTTCTTCTTCAACTCTGCAATTTCATGTTTCAGCGCACACATAACATCTTTTGCCGATAACAAAGCAAGTTGTTGCCATCCATGAGGCTCCTCAACATCAAACCATTCGAAGAATCTGCGGTCTCCATCTCTTCCAAAGCCCCATTTATTACATCTATGGAATCTACGTCCTGTATTCTGGGCAGCCAACGATTTGGCAATGTTGGTTGGTTTACTGCAGAAACAATGAACGTTGTTTTCCCAGATTGTAGAAGACACTACAAAAAGGGGTATTTACACTTTGAGGTAGTTTTTTTTTCAAAATTATTACACTATCAGGTAATTTTTTGCGAAGAGGTAGTTTTTTAAAGTTATCACATCAGATTGTCCATACCAGACTGTCCACAAATCATCATCCACAAATCGTTTGTCTAAACGACAATAAATCCTTATCGGTATTGTCCACGAGTAAACATATCCAAATTTCTTTGTCCACCATACCCGGTCCATAACATCAAGCGATTTAGTGATAAGTTTTTCATTTATTTATCCACAAATTATAATCCACGACGAAACATGTCCATATTATACTGTCTATCGAAACTTGTCCACGAATACAGCAATTCGTGGACATATTTTTTGTAAATAATTTCTGCACACCACAAAAAAACTACCTCTTCGCAAAAAACTACCTCTTTTGTAAGAACTTTCACAAAAACTACCTCATAGCGTATATCACCCCTACAAAAAAAAGTTGTTTTGAATCAATTATTTTATTTATTTGCATTAGTTATACATGATGTAAATAAATTTTACATTATTTAAGTAAGTGACTCTGAAGGTATGCAAATAATTTGCATCGGTTTATTAATAACCGATGTTAATATCCATAATATTTACATCGATTGTTGTAATCAAAGTACATATGTGTCAATTACAATAAAATGATGTTAACTTTTACATCAATTTATCTAAGTGATGTTAGTATTGGTCTCGGTTAAAATAATTGATTTTAATGATTTATATCACTTATTAAAACTGATATAAAATTAGAATCAATTATCAGAAGTGATTTTAATAATTGTATCATTTACAACTACCGATTTTAAATATTATTATCACTTGTACATAACTAATGTAAAATTAGTATCAATTATCAGAAATAATTTTAATAATTGTATCATTTACAATTACCGATTTAAAATATTATTATCAATTGTACATGATGTCAATTTTCGAAACTAAATTAATAATTGTATCATTTGCAATTACCGATTTAAAATACTATTATCACTTGTACATAATTGATGTTAACTTTATGTTCATATTATTACAGTAACATAAACAAATCAGCATGGATTATCCCTCGCAAATACAAGTGTTAAAAAGTTAATCTGCGCAAACCAGAGTGCACAGAGCATATTACTCACAGCATGCTCAACAAATAACTTATGCAGCAGCATCATGTTTGTCCCGTACTCTTCAAGAGTTGGCATCTTATTGATACTGCTTCATCCCCCAACATTAGCAGTCACCTCACTGTTCTCACCCACCATGCGTATCACCTAGCCATCCAATTCAATTAAGTTTTTGATGTTTTGTAATAGCAATTGGAATTGTATATATATCAAGAAACTAAACATCTATAATTGCAAAATAAGATTACTACTTCACCTTATTGCGAATATTACTAGGATCTGCACCTAAATTCTCAAGGACTCGAGCTGCAACACTTTCACGTAGCAACCCAAGAAGAAGGTGCTCGGATCCGATGTAATTGTGGCCTGTTATTCACAGAAGAAGTATTTACCACAAGGAATTAGGTTCGTAAATTCTATTCAAAATCTAATTTATACCTTTCAGAAAATAAAATTTCAACTCAGTCAAAAATCTATAACAAGCTCTAGTTTGATATCATTACCACGTTTGAATAACAAAGCCAAACCAAGCGTGTACTTTCGAATTCGAGAGAAAAGTCAAATCGTTTTATTTTGTTTTTGTTCGCTTGTTGGAATATAGTATGTTAACTTCTTGAGAAGAATAAGAACCATTTAACCTCTTTACAACTTTTCTTGCAGAATCAGAAATGATTTAGCATTAACATACTATATTCCACGAACAACCGTCTTCTTGACGTATTATATTAAAGATAGCAGAAAAAACCTTATACCTCTATCTGAACTTTATTCCCAGCAGTAATATTTGAGATAGTCCAACAATTGTTGGTACCGGGTTAAGCACCCTCCAACTTAGCTCACCTTGACCTAGTTCGACCCGGAATCTAAGCCCGATCAGCTCGGCCCATTGACAAAAAGCCCATTAGCTCGGAGCGGAGCCCACCAAATCCACCTTGTCACCGACTTATGAAGAAAATGAAAGATATGCTTAAATCTTAGAGAAAATGAAGGATTAACTGGAATCAAAGAGAAAAGGAAGATCAACATTATTCTTCAAGAGAAAAGGAAGATATCGACTCAACAATTTAAGAGATAAGGAAACTCTCCAAGACTCCTTCTCATATAAATAAAGAGTTGCCCGCCAAAGAAGGAGGATTATTCACAACTTCCGCCACAGAGAACAAAAGACTTCTCATCTATTCATCTAAACACTTCTTTTGTACTATAAACTACGAATGGCTTGATCCCTTCTCAAGGGTATGTAGACAGCCTTTACATGGCACATCTATGATATTAATAAAACCACACCGATTCTTTCTCCTTCGATGTCGTCGAGCTCAAAGTATACAAAAATCCTCATTTGCCCATAAGAAAGTTATCTCTTGAGCATAACCTGCACTCACATTTTGGCACCCACCGTGGGGCCTAGGAGATTCTTTCTACATAAAACGCCCAAGGCCCAACGATAAGAAGGCGGAAGCCCTATGTCCGAGCTGCCTCCTTTCTAGGCGATTTCCAGACGACTCCCAATGAACCTCGTGACGATCGACATATCCACGTGACGCCCCAAGAGTCAGATTTCTAAAGATTCAAAGCTTGCGCCAATCGGAGTTATCTACAGAAAGTTATCGCAACATCTCATATCCAATATGTTCGAAGTCAAAAAACCACAAGCCGCCTCCTTGCGAACCGATTCCCAGATGTATCCCGATAAACCCCGTGATGATTAACATATCCACATGACGCCCCAAGAGTCAGATTTCTAAAGAGCCCAACCTTGCTTCAATCGAAGTTGTCATCCGAGAGTTATCACAACATCCCTAAAACATAGGCAATCTGTTCGGAGTCAAACAATTGCAGTTCGGCCGCTGTCGTACCAGCCCAGTTCGGGAGCAAGTTCCCAGCGACACAGGAAGAGCCACACGACGTGATACATATCAATGGAAAATCCCGAGGCTTATCTTTCTAAAGCGATCGACGTCGCCTATATGGCCGATTTAATCTGAGAGTTTTGCAACATCTCTGAAACATATTAAATCTATCCGAGTTTCAAAAAGCGCAGGTCGGGCCGATGTGAGATCATCCTTCTTCGGGAGCAATTTCCCAGCCAACCAAGAGGATCCACGCGACGAAAAACATATCAAAAGAAATTCCCGAGGCTTATCTTTCTAGAAAGAGAAATCGCATCTCCATTGCCTACCTCATTGGAAAGTAATCGCAACGTCAGGGGCAATCAATCTGAATTCCGAAAGCCGCAGATTCGAGCTGCTTTCTTGCGAACCGATTTCCTGAAGAACCCTGACGAATCTCGTGACGTTTAACATATGCACGTGATGCCCCAAGAGTCATGTTTCTAAGTAACCTGACCATGGTTCAATCGGTGTTGTCTATCAAAAGTTATCGCAACATCTGTTAAACAGATGCGACCTGTCCGATCTCCAAAAATGCAGATCGGTCTTGTCTTTCTAAAGAGACCGATTTCATCTCAATCGCCGACCTAATCCTAGAGTCATCACAGCATCTCTGAAGCATATGCAAACAGTTCGAAGAAAAAAAAACGCATATCGAGCGTGGCCACACAAGCTCACTTCGGGAGCAATTTCCCGACGAAATAGGAGGAACCACGTGAAGATTTACATATCAAAAGAAAGCCCCGAGGTATCGCAATAGCTTTGCAACATGTGCATTCCGTCCGAACTCCAAAAAATGCAGATCGACCGCTGTCAGATCAGCCCACTTGTGGAGAAATTTCCCAGTGAACCAAGAAGAACCACGTGACGATTTACTTATCAATGGAAAGCGCCGAGGCTTATCTTTCTAGAGAGACCGACGTTGGCTCAATCGCCGACCTCGTCAGAGCTTTATCACCGAATATGTGCATCTGTTGCTAGTTATTAAATCTTCAAAATGAAGCCCAATACAAGTCCATTATGATGTCTAAAACCCATGTGTATTAGGGTTTCTTACCAATTAGAGTTTCTTATAAATTGAGTTGTGATGTGAACCAAAGAGATAACTTTGAGTTGCTTCAAAGGCAACTCTCTCGTTCTCACATTTATGAATCAATTGACATTTACTTGATTTTGGTGGTCTTTGATTAAGCTTTTCTTTCTTTGAATTTCATTGCACAATAAAGCTCTCATGAGCTATTTCCCTTTCTATCTTTAGTTTCTATCACAATAAATCTCATTTGAGCAAATCTACTCTTGTTTTGAAATTACCTACATGGTATCAGAGCTTCAGGCTATCTATGGGATTTATGGGTTTTACTCTCACCGAGCCTTTTCTTCCATCAGAAAATTTTTTTCCTCATAGATATGAAATAATATTGGCCTCCAGCTTCCCTTACCATCACGAAAACAAGCGACAGTGGTCATCTTGGTTTACCACAACACAAGATTGAAGAGGAACAATAAAAATCAAATAAGCCAAAGAGAGAACCTGCAGCGATTGAGAACCTCAGTTCTAAGGAGAAAGAAGCCCAGATTTTATCGTTGAAGCAGGAGATGGAAGGGCTTTTCAAATATCTAAGTGATGGTTCAGACTACGACAACAAATCAGTGTTCATCAACTGCTCCTTTGTGTCATGACAAACCAAACTGGAAATCATGGTCTGAAAATCAAGCTTGCTTCCGTCTTGCCATATTCACGGTAATGTGTCTCTGAACTTTCATTTGAGGCAGAACAAAAAGAAAGACAAAGATATTTGTGTTGATAGCTTGAGAAAAGGAAAAGATGGTTAGAGATATAGGCTTGGAATGATGACGATTGTTGTTAGTTTGGTGGCTTTGTTGGATGGTTCAGACTATGGGGCTGAAATAGGGATAATGATGAGTAAGGATGCATGTTTCTGTTGATTTTAGTGGCATTTACAAAGACTTCCTGAGCGCACACAAGTTATTCGGTGAAATGCCAAAAAGAAAAAAAAATGTTTATTAGCCAGACAAATCCTTAATTCGAAAGTCCTCGAAAGGATCTCAGACAAATCCTTCTTATATTCTTTTCTTTGGTGCAGCTGGGCCTTCCTGGACACCTATCGTAATGATAAACGGCTCGTCTCGCCATTCATTTGATGAGAAATAAAAAGAAATATCGAAAATTTGAGTGGCTAAAGCTGATGTAGCTACTTTCGAAGTAACAGAAAGAACAAGATAAATGTATTGGAGTTCCATTGTTAAACCTTTGGTATGATTTTGACAGGTAGATGTAGGTAGTGAGCTGCTCTTTTGACTACTTTTTGATGCGGATTAGCAGCCTTAACAAATCCGGGATGTTACTAACTTCGAAGCTGCTCTTTTGTCTAGTTTTTGATGCGGATTAGCATGCTTTTGTAACTACAAACAACATTGGTAAGAAAAACTAAGTACTGCCATGTTTGTAACTTTGTATTTGGTAGCTTAAACTTGATCACATTCTACCTTAGCAGCTTTTGTAATTGTCTGAATATGGTTGCTTCTAGTATGAGCAAGTCTCATTCGGTTTATATTACCCGAAAATATATAATCTTCACAGGTTCTCGGAATAGAAAGAAAGACACAAAACCGATCCGATTAACCCGGTTACCGACCGACCCGAACCGTATTAAAATTCGGTTCAAAACAGAACAAATTTTAAATAATCAAATTTTCTTCAAACCGAACAACCCGGCCCAAAAAATCCGCATTCGCCGAAAACCCATGACTACTCAAATCTCTACCATGCCAACGAAATAAATCTCTATGGCATCATCTTCGATTCGGGCTATCTCCGTTTGACAACGCTTTCATCTCATCTCTGAAACCACCAAGATAAGTATTCCTAATTTCAAACTAAAACACATCATTCGATCACGATCTAATATGCATCATTACATGCTTCGTTATCCTGTCATATCATACTCATGCCTTATTGAAAAGGGATATGCTCATCTACTCTCATCTACTGAGCTAGACTACTTTCGATAAAGTTCATCGACTTGTCGAACTATGTTCTTATAAGTCTATTGACTTTAGCGAACTATCACATTCCAAGTTATTTCGAGGTCCGATCTCGACCTCAATCTCGGCTTTAGCCGACGTCACATCGACTTCCTGGCCAGCAACGGTGAAATAATCCACGTCTTTAGGCCTTCGCTTGAGTAGAAACTTAAGTGTCGGACCTAAATGACCTGTAAACCAGGGCTAGACCCGCACCATAATTTGTCTTCGAGCTTTTACTTCGAGTAAAAACTTAAGTATCAGACTCAAACGACCTGAAAGCAAGGACCATTCCCGCATTGTCTAGATCGGAAGGAAGTAAGCCTAACGCAATGTCGCATTCTAAGCAACCAATCTAGGAAGAAGACAAGATAAGCCAGGGACCATTCCCCACGCCTTAGTTAAAAGAACAGGAGTAAGCTGAGGACCATTCTTCGCACCTGAGTTAGAAGAACAGAGGTAAGTCGAGGACCATACTTCGCATCTGAGTTAGAAGAACAGAGGTAAGCCGAGACCGATCTTGCACCTAGATTGAAATCACTATAAGCCGAGTTCAAATTCGCTAAAATTATACAAAAGATTATATAAGAAAAGTCAGGAGACGTCATGCATTTGAAAAATCTGAATCAAGACTCTTCAAGGGATTTCAATAATTACAACGATCCCAGTCTCGCGTTTGAAGAAGATAATTAAGTCAAGCCCAATCTTGCAACAATTTAAGGAAATAAGCCAAGCTCGCCTCGCACATCTATTATTTTAAGGAAATAAGTCGAGTTCCTTTTGCATATCTACCTATCAAACGGGGTAAGCCGGACTCAAAGTTCACAAAGTCAGCTATACTATCTGAAGATGCACCAAGCTCATTTTATCCGTTCAGAATCACGCCCGGAAATTCATCTCTAATAAATCGAGCTCAAAAGTCCCGCGCTTTATTAAGTCACGAAACCGTGCTCACCTCACAGTACAAGATTTGAAGAATGCAACCTTTACGCTTAAAAGAGTTCCGACTCAAAAAATCTTAATATCCTAAAACCGAGCTCGAAGCTTGCACCTAAAGGATAAGCCAATCTCACCTCGCACCTAACTACATTCTAAAGATCGTCAGGACATCGCCTAGCTTGTCTCTTCACCATTGCCTACCTCGTTTCCAAATACTTGCGCCGGGCAGGAGATTGTTGGAAGAACACAATGAATCGGGTCAATCTAAGTTCAAGCCGAGCTAAAATCTTACTTCAAATTCGCCGATCTCGATTCTCTCATTCGCCGAACTGGGGGAGAGACTTACTGTTGATACCGGGTTTAGCACCCTCCAACTTAGTCCGTCTTGACCTAGTTCGACCCAGAATCTAAGCCCGATCAGCTTGGCCCATTGAGAAAAAGCCCATTAGCTTGGAGTGGAGCCCACCAAATCCACCTCGTCACCAACTTATGAAGAAAAAGAAAGATATGCTTAAATCTTAGAGAAAATGAAGGATCAACTGGAATCAAAGAGAAAAGGAAGATCAACATTATTCTCCAAGAGAAAATGAAGATATCGACTCAACAATCCAAGAGATAAGAAAACTCTCCAAGACTCTTTCTCATATAAATAAAGAGACACCCGCCAAAGAAGTAGGATTATTCACAACTTCCGCCACATAGACCAAAAGACTTCTCATCTATTCATCTAAATACTTATTTTGTACTATGAACTATGAATGATTTGATCCATTCTCAAGGGTACATAGGCAATCTTTACATGGCACAACTATGATATTAATAAAACCACACCAGTTCTTTCTCCTTCGATGTCGTCGAGCTCAAGGTATACAGAAATCCTCCTTTCCCCATAATCAAGTTATCTCTTGGGCATAACCTGCACTCACATCAATTATAAACTGAAAAGTAAACATTCAGTCATAGTCAAAATGCCAAAGCAAACACACCAAACATTATAAAGAGTCGTTCTTCATAGATCATACATGTGTCTGAGAGTCATCACCAATAACGATATTCCCAACAGTTTGAAGGGTTGGAATGAGAACTGTAGGTGATGGATGACTTGCAGAAATATAAGTGATTCAAATATCATTTAGTTAAGTGATACAAATTAAGTAATTTAATTCAACATTTTTTTGTAGTGAGAATTACCGTTTTTTTCCATTTCTCATACTGATTTCCTACCAATCGGAAAATGCCAAAAATCACGAAATGACTAAACCCAGATATTGGAAAATACCTAAATTCACGAAATGTCTAAACCCAGAAATTGAAAAATGCATAAATTCACGAAATGGCTAAACCCAGAAATCACGAAATCACTAAATCCAGAAATCACGAAATCACTTATATGGGATATGCCTTCTTACTTGCGTGTCGTGAGAAAGGAAACCCACGATTCGCGAAATTCACCGCCCCCTTTCTCCTTCTTCTTATCTCCGTCGATTAAAAAATTTTGAAACCCTAGAGTTGAATTTAAAAAATTCCAGTTTTGGGCGACTAGAATTTATATTATATTGTTTAAAAGAAATAGCAAATAACACGTGGCATTTATACTAAAATAAAAATAAAATTATTAAGTACACAAGTTATACCATAACCATAACCAGTTTACCGAAGTTGTACCATAACAATAACAAGTTTTACTGAATTGTACAAAAATGAAGACACAAATTACGATTGACTAGGATGTTCGGGTTGTAACCACTTCTCCAAGTTGATGACTGGCACTGCTGTAGATTTATTACGTCGCTTTCTCCGACATTCTCCAACCGATGGGTGCCTATTTTCTTAGCGTCTTCCCCTTTTGGCGATGATCTTCGGAGGTAAGATCACAAAATCTTGTATATTATCCGGGATATCCCACTCTGATATATGAGGCACTGGATATATTGTCCTCCAATACGCTAGAGCCAAATTGTCCATCAAATAATATTTAGAGCACATATCATATAAATGGATTTCCTTTGACCTGTCTACCTTACCCATTAGTGCAATGTTGGCGCCTATTGCATGGACACAAGGATACCTATCTATATCAAAATACTTGCAGCTGCAAGTTTTTCTTATCCAGTCCACCAAATAATTCTTGCAATTGCGTCCAATAACAATATATTCGAGCTGGAATTAGTTTATTTCAATCACCTTTAAGCGCCTCGCATCCTTACATCTACCGTGCAGTTCGTTCTCCACGTAAGACACAAGTTTATGTGATCCTACAACGGAATCCTTCCTATGTTTGTTAAACCATTCAACCAGTTTTGCATAAATTGCGTCAAGCATAGGTAACAACGCGTACTTCCTTGCTTTCTTGAAAATATCGTTTATAGATTTTGCGCGTCAAGCATTGGTTGTGTCGATGTTGTACATTTCTCCCGCTAAATAGCACCTAGCCCATTTCGCGTCCTTATCATTCAAACTTTTATCAAGATACGCGGCTGCACAAGGATACCTATATTCAGCATACCGTTTTAGGAACTCAACCTCTGTATAAATCCCATATATTTTCCTGAATTCTGAAGCAACTACATCTTTTTCCCTTTTAACACTTTATCTCAAATTCTGGGACAAATGAAATATACAATACCCATTCTTAGACAACGGGTACACATCCTCTATTGACTTCAAGAGGCTTAAATTCTTGTCAATGACAAAAACCAATTCAGAACTATCCAGTATAATGGCTTTCTCGCCATCAACCACATCAACCGCAATGGGATAATGGTGACGGTTAGGATCATGCGTTGTAGTAAAAATTAGTTGACCACCATATGTAGTCTTAAGGAAAGTTGCATCCACAATGAGAATTTTTCTCATAGCTTGAAACCCTTCAATTGAGGCTTGCAAAGCGATGAATAAGTACTTGAACCTACTTTCATCATGCAAGAGAACACTAATTTTTGTACCAGGATTCGCCTTCTCTAACATGTACTAATAACTATACATCAACTTATAACTTTCTGCTGGACTACCACGCACTTCATTAATAGCTAGTTTTTTCTCTCTCAATGCGGTAGAGTATGACAGTTCCTAACCAAGTTTTATTTGAACCAGACCTATGATACTTTTAGCAAAAGGGGTGTCTAACTGACATGGATAATCATCATGCAGAACAGATGCAACTAGTCGGGGTGTGCTTTTCCTTCTTTTGCTACTGCTAGTACTTGTGGTAACCCGAGAGCATGTATGCATCTTCCTGTAGACTCTAACCGATAAACTATCCAAACATTTTTCCTTCGCAACTCGTAAATACCAACCACAACCCTCTTCACTGCATTTTACCATGTATTACTGCGTATCTGACTTAACAGTACCTACTCCAAACAATTCTCATTTGATGCTCTATCAATTAGATCTTGTACTTCCTGCTTACTATCAAATTTATCATATAATTTCAGAGACATACCATCTTACCATGATTCGACAACATGAGATCCTTCTGCAGCACGAAATTCAACGAATTCCTCATTGTCCACACACACCGTCATCCTCAGCCTTATCCCCATGGTCCTCCACCCCGTCATCCTAAGCCTTAGCGTTATCCCCATGGTCATCCATACCGTCATCCTCAGCCTTATCCCCAAGGCCACCTGATATATTCTCACCACCTCCAATAACATGAATTTCCATCGGCTCATGATGTTGTTCTCCTTCTTCGTCTCTTTTATAAACAGTCATGATACCAGCATTATCTCCAACATCTACTCCAGCATTAGCTCTTCCACCAGAAAGCTGCTCACCGTTATTCACACCACATGAACTTATACGCTCCACTCTTGAAAGTTGATCCCCCCACTGATTTATTTCCAAATCTTTTACCAACTTCAAATGCAAAACACTTATACGTAGCTCTTTATCAGTGGACGTTAGATAAACATAAACATCCTAATCATCGATGATAGATGCTTGTCTCTTAGGTGTCACTACTAATGGAATGTAATTCAATTTCAGCTTCGTTGTAGATTTATCTATCTTAATCTTCTTACATATCCTATCCACTAACCTTGAATAAGTTATCTTCTCCACCGACGTCTTAAACGATAAAGCATACATGTCATTTTCCCTTGAAATCCATGTATCCTCATCTCCGGTGTTCGAATAATATCCTCCATAATCAAAATGTATGTTTGTCAAACGGTTGCTCATTGTCTCCGGCAAAAATAAAAGATATAACTACATTACCACCTCTTTCAGTAATACCATTTTTACCAATTATACCACTTTTCAATGATACCAGTTTTACCAGTTGTCAATTCCTCCCAATTGGGTCCACTGTTCTACTAATCTACCTACGAATCACTACAACTCACAACGATTTAACTAGGATTCTAAGATTCAATTGGGTTACTGCAATCTATTATCTATTATTTACCAATGCAATGACCTTATCCTCTGTAGTGTGCATCCAAAAGCTTTTGCTTAATTCCCCTATTTCAGACCCATTTTTTGGGAATCCATTTTAATCGAAAATCATTTCTACAGCACAATCGACTTCCAGATTCGCTTCGTTTATGCTATAACACATTAATAATCAATTTTGAAGATTTGCAGCTGCTCGAATGGAAAAATGGCGGGAGCTCGCAGGCGATATCCCGAGAAATGATGGGATGAAATCGGGTCGCGCTAGATAAAACACGGGTAAAAAGAAGACTTCTGATTGATTCATTTTTTTTGGTTTTTAAATTCATATTCATAATAAACAAAAAAAAATATGTGTCGCAAGGATAAAATCGGCAGATCATATTTTATTTAAATGAGATGGGTGCCACATGGGTATTGAGATTAAGCATGGGTAGAGTAGCTCATTTTATAAGAAGGATGGGTAATATAGCCATTAACCCAACTAGGGAGAGGGAAGACCCACTTGATAGAAATAACAAGCATCCGATAAAACAGAGAACCCTGAGATTCAACAGGTCATAAAACACTTGCAAAAGGCAAAACCAAGAAAATAAAAACAAATAAAACTGAATAAAATCTAAATATAATCCGAACTAGTCGGAATCAAAACCGGAACTTAGCCAGAGTTTCTGATAAGAGATCCAGAAATTGAGCTTATCCTCAGAACATAAATAAGATGAGAAACAGAAGAAATTAGAGAAAGAACGGAGGAAGAGTAGAGATAGAAGAGAAAGGAGAAGGAAGAAGTGAATTATTGTTCATTGATCGTTGTTCGATAGTTCATTACAGAGGAAACTATGACGCTAAATACAAGTCAGATAAGAGGCCAAATAGGCTTAAACGCTGGCCCCATGATCAAACCCACTTAGCCCCAATAATTAGAAAGTCGGGTCTTATCAATACTCCCCTCGCGAAGAACCACCTTGTCCTCAAGGTGGAGATTCCTCTCTCGATCATGCTTTCGTCTCGTCCAAGTTTGTCCCAATGTTGTCGTGCTCTTCCATCAAACCACCAAACAGATTTTAGCTTGAAATGTTCTCTATGATCTTTATTATCTTTTTCTTTGTTTTTGTAGACTGTCAACTTTAATGGCCTTGGTGTAACGCCCCAACCGCCCCTACCAGTGGGTTCCACATTTTCTCTCGGGCCCGTGGGCCCACCCTCGTCTGACGGTCGTTGCGTTAACCGGGAGGCTTTGAAAGTCATGATTTATTGACCCTGCAATCACCACGCAATCTTTCTCCGTGCTTTGTCCTCACTCGCACGGTACCGAAAATAACTTTTCGATAGGTCACCCATCTTTAAATCGCTCCAGCTCAAGCGCGCTTAACTATGGAGTTCTCTCTGGACAATTGACAGAAAAGATAAGTGCACTTTGGTGACATAGGTAGCCAAATCAATTCTCTTAAACTCTCCTCATGCACCAAATCATATTCAGAAACGCGATGTTACAATCACCCCCACTAACAGAGCACAACATCCTTGTTGCGTACCAAGATCGTCACCCCCGACAGTGTGAGACTCTTTATCTCCCCACTCGTATGGGTTCGGCTATGATACCAAATTGTAACGCCCCGACCGCCCCTACCAGTGGGCTCCACATCCTCTCTCGGGTCTGTTGGCCCACTCTCGTCCGTCGGTCGATGCGTTAACCAGGAGGCTCAAAAGTCATGATTTACTGACCCTGCAATCACCACGCGATCTTTCCCCGTGCTTTGTCCTCACTCGCACGGTACCAGAAATGACTTCCCGATAGGTCACCCATCCTTAAATCGCTCTACCTCAATCACGCTTAACTCTGGAGTTCTCCCAAGATATGTGCCGGAAAATATAAGTGCATTTTGGTGACATAGGTAGCCAAATCAATTCTTTTAAGCTCTCCTCATGCACCACATCATATTCAGAAACGGCGGGATGTTACACTTGGTGAATGAAGCACTTCACTACAGCCACAATGCACAAGCTCTCTGGTCAGAAACCAAAACCATAACCCCACTTCACAAACGACGGCTCAGGTGGTCTTGGAGAATGGAACACCTCATAAGTGAAGACTGAAGCCAAGAGATTCTCAATAAACTCCATTGTGAACTGGAAAAGCTTAACTCCCTTGTTGCATCTTCAATTCTGAAGCTAAAAGTCAAATAGCTCTTCACCAAGTTTATAAGTTCATTGATAAACTTGGTGGTGTTGTTAAGGACCATGATCATATCACTTTTAGCTTCTTTTCTCTTTAAAACGCCAACAGAGAACGACCAAAACAGTTTTCTAGATTTAGTTTCGTCTTTGCTGTTTCTCTTTGGTGCTTGCATCCAACAAACTCAACGAGAATTAATTTCAGCAACAAATTACCCTTATGGTATAAGTCCCCTTCCCAAATCTTCTTGAGCCATAACAGTTTAAGCACATTCAAACCCCTAAGTAACCAATGAACATCACTTTCCAGACGGTATAATTCCTCTAAATCCAAGACTACAACGATGCCCACACCTTTTGAGAAACTATCCATTTCCATATGATCAGCCTTATCATCCATACTCGATGTCTTGTATGTATCACTAACCAATCCTCTGACTATACCCCTACTCGCCTATGAAAAACTCACCTTGTCCTCAAGGTGAAAGCAAGCAATGGTAGATACAAACAGATCCCGCATCATAACTAGTAGCTCCCTTTGAAGAATGTGCGGTATGAACTTCAAGACACGATTGCATTAGTCACTTCCATTGAACTTGTATAATCTCTAATCCATTATCTACTAGCAGCATTAACTTATACGCAGTATAGTAGATTCCAAACCCAATCACTGCTTCTAAATCAATGATACACTCTTGTGAACAAGAGAACTCTTGCACCTCTATACCATGATAACATAGAAGCAAATTCCAAACACAAGAGCACATTGTTAACTTACAAAGCTTTCTTCTCCAATTATGAGCATCTGTGGCCAAAGGAGAGAAAGTTTGTTTCAAGAAATTTGTCCCGTGAAACACTTGTGTTCTTGCTATCTTTAGAATTCTACCACCACTGTAATTTTTTCCTAACCAATTCCGCTGCGCTTGTAAACATACTAATCCTCCCGACTTCCACACATGGTTAGCTTGTCCAGAATTGAATAGTATTGTCCCGATAGTCCCGGCTTGGATTGCTAGAAGCATAACTGTATCATTACCACACAGTCGATCCTCAGATGGAACTCGAAATCCCTTGACCGTAATAATGAATTCCTGAGATAGAATAGTTGGTTGCTCCTTGTCCACACAAACTCCAACCGAGATATGATTAACACCATTGACACTTTTAAGGAACATATCATAGGTTACATCTTTAGTAATCAGTCGTGGGGTAAGAGATTGAGGTTCTTTACCCCTTTTGACAGCAGATCGCATAGTGCACCGTGATATGGTTTTTACAGTTGGATCCTTCTTTGATCTTGTTTTCTGAACCTTGTTATAGCGTTGTTTGACTAAATTTCTATGATTTAATCCACCATTCCCAAAATTCAAGCTTCTTGCTGGTGTCTGAAAATGACGCTTCATTTTTCTTTTCAACCGAGCTCTATGAAACTGTTTTTTCACCGAAATCCTTTCCATAAACTGAGATCGTCTTATGCAAGGAGACTTTGAAACCCTTGAATCATAAGAAATTTTCTGAGATGGTTCACACACCACATGCTCGATGGATTTACTCAAAGGGATACCAAAAACATGATTCTCAGAGGTCTGTGATTCACAAGAAGTTTCACTCACCATGTACTCGATGTTTCTCCCAAGAGATGGATTGAGTTTGTTGATTGCTTCAGGTTCAGCGGATTGCTTCATCTGTGGCAAAGTTAGCTGCATCTGAAGATTAGTTTCTTGAGATGGTTTGCCCACCAAGTGTCCGACGGTATTTCCAAGAGGAGTTTCTAGTTTCCTCATCTGTTTAAGCTCCATGGGTCCAGTCCTTTGGATATCCTCTCGCATCTCACGAATTGTAGACTCCATATGAACCACATGATTATAAATCTGTAGGAGTGATATACTATGATTTTTACCGCTTTTAGTTATGTTTTTAATACTTCATTTTGGTGTTTTAGTGACTTTTAACCTCAAGAAGTAGTTTTATAGTCTATATATAGTGTTTTAAATCTTTACAGGATAATTGGACAAAAAGATGCAAAAATCAGCAAAACTCGGATGAAGTGCAATGCAGAAGCATTATGATTATGCCATCCGTTCAAAGCCTTCCCGAAGTCCAATCTTTACGAAATTTGGTGATGATATATCCCCTTGAGTTAGCTATCTAATGCACTTGACTTCAACCCATTTGAAGGTGTGGTTCAGAAGTTACTCAAGTTTTCGTTCCGAGAGATCCAGAGGACCGACCGCGAGGACCGGGTGCAGAATTGAGCATCAAGACCGGTCCACAAGCTTGCCCAACACTTAGGCCACGATTTGGAATCCACCCCTAGAGGACCTGTCGCAACTGACAATGTATGCGACCGGTCTATTCCTCTTCATTCTTTGCCTTGGACCCGTGGAAGACCGGACGCGAGGACCGGTTGGATAATGCTTAAAATGCGACCGGTCCTTCATCAAAAGGAAGCAAGGCACGTTTTTCACTTCCCCAATGGAAGATCGGGTGCAAGGACCGGACGCAGAAGCCTTGAAACGCGTCCGGTCCACATAATATTCCCTTATAGATTTGAAGAAGATTCAGCCTTATCTCATCCTATCTCTTTAAAACCGATTTTATCAAGACCTAGCACTATATATATTCATTTTTAGCTTCTAGGGCAGGAGAGCCGCCCACTTAGAGTCTAGGAAAGTTGTATTCACGTTTTTATTGAGAGATCCGAGCTCCCAAGAGAGAAGAACTCACCTCTGAGCTTGTTCTAGAGAAGAATTCTTATCTCTTTACTTTGTCATCTCTTTTCTTATTAAATGCAATTCGTTTTCCCTATGCTTTTGATTTCGTTTATGTCTAGGTTAGAATAGTTATTAGTTAGGCTTAGGGGAATTCAAATAGAGTTCATAGATTGTTAGATCTAAGGTCAAATACACAGGGATATCACAATTGTTCTTCGTCTAGTCTTGTTTCTATTGCTGTTAGCTAACTTGATCACCTAGCTACTGTTCTTAGGTGCGCTTCCATTCCAAAAGTCTAGTAAGTGGCCTGATCTATTCTAAGTGAGCTAGGGGTTATAACCAACGAGAGCTGAGTTATAGACTTTAGTAAACATATCGAATCCTGTTCATTATAAAGCGTACCAATATATCTAGCGACATGCGAGAGTTTAGCCTCTAGGTAGGGAGATATAGAGGATGGGGCCACGAGAGTGGAAAAGCTTTAAAGTTAAGTGAATTTGAGTAAAGAACGTGCTTTAACCACATCCTTATTGATAGACCTAAAACTAATAGTTTATGATTCTCTGCGATGAACCTGAATGCCTAGCATTTTCCTTACCTGTTTTCTAAAATCGTTTTTAGTCTTTGTTTTCTATTTTAGATTCGTGACACCTCTTTAATACTTTGGCTTAGCTATTTATTAATATCATATTCTGATATACTATGACTTTTACCGCTTTTAGTTATGTTTTAATACTTTATTTTGGTGTTTTAGTGACTTTTAACCTCAAGAAATAGTTTTATAGTCTATATATAGTGTTTTAAGTCTTTACAGGACAATTGGACGAAAAGATGCAAAAATGGGCGAACCTCTGATGAAGTGCAATGTAGAAGCGTCATGATTATGCCATCCGCTCAAAGCTTTCCCAAGTCCAATCTTTACGGAATTTGGTGACAATGTAGCCCCGTGAGTTAGCTTTCCAATGCACTTGACCTCAACCCATTTAGAGTTATGGTTCAGAAGTTATTCATGTGTTCGTACGGAGAGGTCCAGAGGACCGACCGCGAGGACCGGGTGCAGAATTGAGCACTAGGACCGGTCCTCAAGCTTGCTCAATTAATCAACCACGATTTGGGATCCTCCCCTGGAGGACCGGTCAGGAGGACCGGTCACAACTCCTTCTTCCTGTGACCGGTCCACTCCTTTTCATCTTCGGCTTCAGCACCTAGGAAGCCCGGTCAGGAGGACCGGACGCGTCTAGCTCAATCTGTGACCGGTCATTCATCAAAAAGCGATCAAGGCACGTTTTTCACTTCCCCATTGGAAGACCGGGTGCGAGGACTGGACGCAAAAGCTTTAAAATGCGTCTGGTCCACAGAATATTCCCTTGCAGATTTGAAGAAGATTCAACCTTAT